>JAYJMB010002611.1:0-15088 GCA_036873735.1 Pouteria campechiana
GCAAAAGATGAAGTATTAGGTGCAAAAGATGAAGTATTAGGAGAATAAAATATGACATTTTGCATTCTCATCACCACTATAAAAATCTTGTGCTGAATGTTGTTCAATATGCTCTATTTGTTTATTCAACACTTTGATCTTTTCATTTTGCCCAAAATTTTTAAAAACTCAATTCACCCTCCCTCTTGAGCTACCATTGTGTAAGGGACCAACAAGTGGTATCAAAGCAGGCTTCACTAGTTAAATTTTAATTGCCAATATATTAACTTGTGAAGAGATTCAAATGGCTAGTTTGTTACACAATACATCTGCTGAAGGACAATCCACTTCTAAACCCCTCTGCTTGATGGAACCAATTATGGGTATTGGAAAATGAGAATGTAAAATTTCTTGATTGTCACAGATTACCAGTTGTGTTTTATAGCAAAAAATGGAAAGAATATCACTAACACTAATGATAAATACACTCCAGAAGATATTCAAGCAGTAGAACATGATGCTAAGGCAAAGAACTACCTCTACTATGCACTAACTTCTTCTGAGTTTGAAATGATTTCTGCCTGTGACTCAGCTAAGGAAATTCGGGATAAACTTAAGGTAGCACATGAAGGTACAAATCAGGTAAAAGAATCCAAAATAAATCTTCTATTGCAGGAATATGAAGCCTTCTCTATGAAGGAATCAGAAAACATTTCTGAAATGTTTGGAAGATTTTAAAAAATCACCAACATCTTGAAGAACTTAGGAGAAAAATATGAAGAACCCAAGTTAGTAAAGAAAATCTTGAGATCTCCGCCTAGACACTGGATGCCTAAAGTGACTGCAATATAAGAAACAAAAGATCTAACAAAGGTGACAGTAGAAGAACTCATGAGATTACTCATGACCCATGAAATCCTGATAAAATAAAAAGCACTAGATGAAGTCAAAGGCAAGAAAATAATAACTTTACAAGTAGAATTAAAAAATGAAGAATCTTCAGATGAAGCCTCAACCAGTGAAGATGATGAAGATATGACAATGATAACCAAAAGATTCAGAAACATGCTCAAGAAGAAAAGATTTGGAAACAATTCCAAGAACTTCAAAAATAAATATAAGAAAAAGGAAGTTCTAATCTGTTTCAATTATAGCAAGCTTGTGCATATGAAATTTGATTGTCTAGAACCAGACAACAAACAACGAGACAAAAAGAAAAGGTATGACTGTTATTTTGACAAAAAGAATATTTCTAATAATGGGTTATTAGAACTTTGGAAAGAAGAAGAAAGCAATGACTGCATGAAAAATGTGGGAAAACATGATATAAGAAAGCTCAAGTGAAGAAGAAGAAGAAAATGAAACTTAATTCTGCTCACTCAGCTCCAAAGAAAAAGATCAAGAAGAGCATTATACAGGAATAAGCTTTATAGCTATCCACAATAATGAGGTAAATTCGAAACCTAAAATTTCTGATCTTGAAGAATTACTAGATGACCTATATTCAGCTTTCAAAACACTAAAAGCTAAACATAAGGAAACTAAAAGAGAACTTGAAAGAATAATTAATGAATGCTCCAAATTAAGACAAGAAAATATACTGCTCAAAATTGATCAAAATATCAATATAGAACTTGAGCAAATCAAAACAGAAAATCATGCTCTTAGAAGACCTTTAACTACTTTCTTATTAAAACTTAAAAAAAAGAAAGATATAGGAAACCAAAGAAAGAAAAAACAAAATAAAACAAAAAACAAAAGAAAACAAGAACCCAAATAGAATATGATTTGGATTCCTAAGACAGTTGCTAAAGTTGTAAATGCAACTATATATCAAAAAAAAGATTAGTAGCATCTAAAAAAACAATATGTGCCAAAATATTCTGCTACTAACCCACTTGGACCCATTTCTAAATGGGTACCAAAAGTTATAGCTTAATTTTATTATTGTAAGTGTGTTTAAGAGCCACAGATAATAGCAAGTGGTATATTGATAGTGGTTGCTCAAGACACATGATAGGAGAAAGGAAGCTATTCACAGAATTAAAAGCTAAAAATGGAGGAACAATTACCTTTAGGGACAATGGAAAGGTAGAGTGGTTAGAATTGGTAAAATTGACCAATTTCCCTCAATTACAATGTCAAATGTTTTACTAGTAAAAGGATTAAAACACAATATCAATTTTGTGATAATGGTTATAAAATTGTATTTGAATATCATACTTGTTCTATATTAGATAGCTCAAATTTAGTTTTACTACTTAGAAAAAGGCATGAAAATGTATATTTTGTAGATTTAAATGATATCCAAGTCAAATGTCTTGTTATAAATGACAATGAACCCATGTTGTGGCATAGAAGGCTAGGACATGCCAAAAAAATCTTATTGAAAGATTATATAATAAAGATCTAGTTTTTGGCTTACTAAAATTTAAATTTGATAATAAGTTGTGTGATACTTGCATTAAAGGTAAGCAAGTAAAAGAATCTTTTAAATCAAACAAAGAAGTATACACAACAAAACTCCTTCAGTTGCTACATATGGATTTGGTTGGACAAACGAGAATATGAAGTCTTTGAGGGAAACATTACGTATATGTCATTGTAAATGACTTTAGTAGATTTACCTGGGTAATATTTCTAACATCCAAAGATGAGGCTTTTTCATTCTTTGAAATATTTTCCATGTATAAATTAAACAAAGCTCTCATATAGTTACCATAAAGAGTGATCATGGTGGAGAGTTTGAAAATCATAGATTCACTGATTTCTGTAAAAATATTAGAAATCTTCAAACTTTTTCTGCACCAAGAACACCCCAACAAAATGGAGTAGCTGAAAAAAAAATAGATCCTTGCAAGAAATGGCAAGGATAATGTTGAGTGAATATAGCTACCCACAGTATTTTTGGACTAAAACAATGAACACAGCATGTTATATTATTAAAAGAATCTTTGCTAGATCCATATTTAACAAAACCCTATTTGAATTATACTATGACAAGAAACCAAATATTTCATATTTTTATACTTTTGGTTGTAAGTGTTTTATTCTTAACAATGGCAAAGAAAATCATGGTAAATTTGAAAAGAAATGTGATGAAGGTATTTTCCTTGGTTATGCCATTGTTAGCAAGGCATTTAGAGTCTACAACTTGAAACATAAGACTGTAGAGGAGTCCATCTAAAATTCGATGAAAGTACTAATTCCTTTAGGAGGATAAGTGTTTTTGATGATGAAACAGGAGAACTAACAACATCAGTGGAGAAAATGAAAATCAAGATAAAGAAAGGGAACATCTCCAATTAGAAATATAGATAGATGAAGAAGAAACAAATGATGGACCATCTATTAGTGAGGCAAATAATGAAGGTAACAATAGTTTTCCTAAAGATTGGAGATTCATGCATGATCACCCTGAAAGTTAGATAATTGGTGATGCATATAATAAAGTCAGAACTAGATCTTCTTATGACCAAGTATGTGACAATTTTACTTTTATTTCTCAACTAGAACCAACTTACATAGAATAGTCTTTAGAAGATGAAAACTGGATTTTGCCATGCAAGAAGAATTAGACCAATTTAAAAGAAATAATGTGTGGACTACTGTTCTAAGACCAAATTATCAATCTGCTATAGGAACTAAATGGGTATTAAGGAAAAAATTAGATGAATCTAAAATTATAGTAAGAAATAAATCAAGATTAGTAGCAAAAGGGTACTATCAGGAGAAAGGTATTGATTTTCAAGACTCATATGCCCCTGTTGCAGGGATTGAAGCCATTAGAATGCTTCTTACATTTGCATCTTATATGAACTTCAAGTTATATTAGATGGATGTAAAGAGTGCATTCTTAAATGAATTTATTAATGAAGAGGTTTATATAGAACAACCACCTAGGTTCGAAGATCCTCGTAACCCAAATCATGTATTCAAACTTAAGAAAGCATTCTATGGTTGAAAACAAGCTCCCAGAACCTGGTATAAAAGGTTAAGCAAATTTCTCATTAAGAAATATTTTTCAAGAGGCAAAGTTGACACTACACTCTTCATTAAGCATGTAACAAAAGATGTTCTTATAGTTTAAGTTTATGTTTATAATATAGTATTTGGTACAACTAATGAAAATCTTTGTAAAGAATTTTCTAAGATAATATAAGGAGAATTTGAAATGAGTTTAATGGGTGAACTTAACTTCTTCTTAGGACTGTAAATTAAGCAAATAAAAGAAGGAATTTTCATTCACCAAGTCAAATACAAAAAAGAACTGATAAATAGGTTCAACACTGAAGATGCAAAAAGGTATGGAACACCAATGAGTACATCAATAAAAATGGACAAAGATAAAAAAGGTAAATTTATTTACCAGAAATTTTATAGAAGCATGATAGGATTTCTGCTATATTTAACTACTAGTAGACCCGACATAATATTTAGTGTATGCATGTGTGCTAGATTTTAATCAGATCCAAAAGAGTCACATCTTATTGCTGTAAAAAGAATATTTAGATATCTTTTAGATACACCAAATCTTGGATTATGATATCCAAAAGGTTCAGATTTTAATTTAATAGGTTACTTAGATGCAGACTTCACTAGATATAAAGTAGATAGAAAGAGTATCTCAGGATCATGTCAATTTCTGAGAAACATAATTATATCATGGTTCTCCAAGAAACAAACATCAGTTGCATTATCAACTGCTGAGGCTGAATATGTAGCAACAAGTAGTTATTATGCTCAGATCCTATGGATGAAACAATAATTAAACAATGTTGGCCTTAACTTTGTTGATATACCTATTAGATATGACAACACTAGTACTATAAATCTAACCAAGAATTCAGTTTTGCATTCTAGAATTAAGCATATAGAAATCAGGCATCATTTTATCAGGGACTATGTTCAAAACCATAAACTTTGCTTAGAATTTGTCTTAACAGAAAATCAACTAGCAGATATTTTTACAAAAAAAACTTTTAGAAGAAAGATTTAACATAATAAGAAGAGAACTAGGCATTCTAGATCCAAATGCATAAAATGCTTAATTTATCAAACAAATAAGTCATTTTTTTATTCTCATCTATGTAAAACATGAGATAAAATACATTGGATCTTTTCATTTTCCAAGAAGTGTAATAGTGCATATTTAATTATCTATCTTGGTAATGATACCTAAATAAATGTGTATTAGTGGGTAAAAAGGATAATTAATATGTACACTGAAAACTTAAAATCTAAAACTCTAAAAACTCATCTTATAAATTTTTAGAGTCACTTAAGTCTAATGTAGTACTTCGTAGCCTCTGAAGCTCACAAAAAGCTCACTTCGGAGCCTCCGAAGTCAAATAAATGCCTCTAAAGTAATGTCTCAAAGCATCCGAAACCCCAAATCAATTCATTGCCTGTGAAGGACCTCTTTCAGAGCATCCAAAACCAAAGCCCATTAGTGTTTCAGAGTAAATCTAAACCTAATGGTAAAATCAGAAAGCGCTCAAATTATTTAAGTGCTCAAAACCTCTCCAAAAACCTAAAATTTTATTTTCCAAACTCTCGATACTTCCCTTTCAGAGATGACTCTTCATCTTCTCGCTTGTTTCAAATCTTAAGCTCAACTCTCTCAGTCTCTCTTCTTATCTTCTCCAACATCTCACTCAGAAACCCCCATTTCCTTTCAAACCCTAATTCTCTCTGTCGAAATGGTAAGAACCAAAGTAGCAGCAAGTAAAAGAAAGGAAAGAGATGATTCTCCATAGAGAAGAGGAACTAAAAAGGTCAGATGAGAAGTTGATACACTTGGGGTAATTTTTCTAAACAACACATTTCACTACTCTAGATTTTCAGAAAGGTATGAGGATAGGAGAATATTAAAAGAAAAAATCTTTAATTTTGAAGCCTTTGGTATGCAATTAGAAGTATGTGGATGGTTAAGATACCAAGGTTGGAATGTATATGTGAGTTACAGAGACAGACTATATCCTAAACTTGTAAAAACACTTATCTATAATATCAACACAAGGATAAAAAAGTCGTGGATGGGAGAAACTGAGATCGAACTATCTAAAGAGAATTTAAGAAATTGTTTTAATCTCTTTGAAGAAGAAAAAGAAATAATATGGCCCTTCAGAGCAAAATTCTTCTTGGATTTAGCAGAGATAGAAATAGATGAGAAGAAAAATTATCTTCATGCTAGTCACCTGAATATAGATCTCAAGCTAGCATATCTTGTTTTAATGAATTATGTCTATTTTAGAAGAGGAGCTACGGGTGATGTGTCTAAAAAAGATGTGAAAATTATGTGGGCATTGAAGAATAAGAGAAAAATGAATCTAGCCAAATTGATGCTAGACCATATTCATTTAATCAAGGGCACCACAAGATTTCCCCTACCCTATGAGATGGCTCTAACGAAGCTAATGAAGGACGTTGGAGTAAATTTCTCAAATGAAAATGAAGAACTCTCAAGAAATATAGACACATTAGATGAGAAGACTTTGAAAAGGATGGGCTTTAAGCTAACAACACAAGGTTGGATCACTAAAAAACCCAGAAGAACAACTCAATTAAAGGGATCCTAACCTGATGAAAGAACAGAAAGGGGAGATGTCACAGAACCAAGGTAAGAACTCTCTTCACCTGGAGAAGAAGAAGAAAGATATGAATTCATATGTCCACTAGTAGAGGTAAGAAAAGAATTCTCCAGCAAAGAAGATCAATCTAAAGCTGAGAGAACAGAAGAAGTTTCAAGAGAGGAATGAGTAACTATCAAAGAAGAAGCATTGGAAGAAAATTTGAGAGAAAGTGTCTTTGAAGAAATAAATGTTACTATAGCCACAACAACCATCCCATCACACACTCCTATTAGATCCCCATCACCAGTTAGACCTACTCATTCTCATCAACCATCCACACCAACAACTTCATCAATTCCCACTAAACAACCAATCCCTTAGCACCTAGAGGATTGAACACTATTTATCTACTCTAGCTATTCAAATGAATAGAATGGATCATAATCTTAGCACTGTCATGTCATCCATGATCCTAAGAGCTGATAAGATTGACCAAAGACTTAACTCTCTACAATCTCATTCATAGGTCTACCCTATCATCCCCATTTCTCTCCACCTCAAACTCATTTCTCTCCACCTCCAACCCATTACCCCTCACCTCCACATCACTTCTCTCTAGTTAGAACTAGCTCTCCCATCACAGTGATGTCTTCTCCTTCACACTCACTTCCACATCCATCATTATCTTTTGCAATTCCATAGGTTGACCCACAAGAGGTTGCTCAACTTGTGAGTCAACCTACTAACATCACTTCTTCCACTCCTCCAATACAACCATCATCATCAGTTCCACCAACTGAAGTCTTTCCAAATCTGCCTGAGGATTACCTTTCCAATCCTTATAGAGCCATTGTCAGACATGCAAAGTACTTCACAATTCCACTTCATAGAATTTATTTCTTCCCCCAGGGCCAGCAATATGGCTAGACTAGACTTGGATGGATCTTGTCAAATCTAGAGAGGTAATTCCTGAATGGATTGAGGAAATTCCACCAGAATGGAATACTCTTTCAATTCGTCCAGAGTGGAGAAGACCTCCCACTCCTCCAAAAACTCCACCACAAAGTCCTTCACACTCTCCTCCAACAGTTGTTGATAATCTTGATATTCTTCTTCATATATTTAATCTAATTAGGATGACTTTTTCTGAGTTTGAGAATAAATCCAAAATCAATTCTAAAGTTACTAGAATGTTTCTATCTCAATCCATCATTCTATCTCCTTAAGAATTTCAATTCTTAGAACTTGAGAATCCTAACATTCTGTATAGAATTCAACTTCTCCAAAATCCTCCATTGACTCCTAAGGGCCACGAAATCCATATTCCTAATAAAGAGTCAATTATTCAAAATTATTCTAAGAAACTTCTTCCGATGCTTCCAACATCAAAGCCTCATAGAAAAGTGTTTCCCTCTCCTTCAGGTCCTCATCAATTCTTTATTCTAACTAAGGAAGAATTCTCTTTTTACAAAAATGCTAACCTAGGGGCTATTGCTGACAATCTCTCTCTACCATATCCTCAAATTTTATATCCCTCTATCTAAGATAGGATAAAACAGATACAATTTCAACCAGCCCCTTTACCAAAACCTAAGTTTTCACCACCACCTTCTACCAAAGGCAAAAGCCCCAGAAAACCTCCAGCCATCTTCTTTCAAACCTAAGAGGAAGTCAAAAATTCTACCTCCAAAGGAACATAAGAAGGCTCCTCTACCCGAAATTACCATGTACTACCAAGAGTATGCAACTCGGATGAATGCAAACACAGAAAACATCTTAAAAGGGCTTCCTGCAGTCTTTCTTGAGTTGCTAGACACAGAATTTTAAGAACACATTGACTTCATCTGAATTGCAACTTGTGGACCCATTGCATATACCCATGAACCCCCAACAACAATCCCAAAGAATCCACTTTTTATTCCACCCCCTCCACCAAAAAGACTCAGAATACCCAAGCCCTCTCCTACACCATCATCCTCTCAACCTAAGCAACCTTTTCCACATCAAAACGTTTTTTATTCCTAAAACCTATAACGGAAAACCCAACACTACCCCAATAATACTGCTACCTTTTACATTTATTTTTCTCTCTGATGTAATTTTTTTTCTTTTTTATGTAAAGAATTTTAACTTTGAGCATATATTGTATCTGCAAATTTTTGATCAATGATAAGTTTTGTATGTATGCATTTTGATTATGACTAGCTTTGAATATTCATGTTTGTTTCTTTCCACCTTTTTGATTATGAAAAAGGGGGAGAAAATGTGCAGAAATGAATCTTTTTATGTACTGAATATATGTATGAAAATTGAAAAATTTCTTTTGTTCGAAATAATGAATGTATGTATGAAAATTTAAAAATTTCTTTAAAAATTTTTGTGCATCCATTCATGGAGAGTTGCACTAAATTAATAAATATCTCTTACAATTAAGTTGCTTTAAGTTTATTGTTAGACTCAAAAAGGGGGAGAATGTTGAACATACTATTTTAAATTGCTTGATTTTGATTATGAACATTCTTAACCAAGTATGTTTTGATGATGAGAAAAGACATGAGTGAAATATTAAGGTACTAACAATTTTCTCTCAAGCATATTGTAGAAATATTATCCCTTACTCAACTAGAGAATAATCTTTATGATGATCAAAGGAAGAAACTAAATAAATGCTCATGAAAAATAAGTATATAAATTAGATATATACTTAAAACAAGAAAACAAAAATCTTAAAGTCTTCAAGGATACTCAGGAGTCAAAGTTCATCCCTTTGGAGCATGAAGTCACACTTTGAAGTCAGCCAAGATATGCTTTGGAGTCAACAAGAAAGTTTCAGAGTCATCATAACATGCCTCAAAATCAACAATAAAGCCTTCATAGTCGTCATGGCATGCTTCAAAATCAACAAGAAAGCATTTAGAGTCACCATGGTATACTTAAGAATCATCAAGTATATTTCAGAGTCTTCATGCATACTTCGTAGCTAATCAGACAAGCTTTGGAGTCATGAAGACATGCTTTGGAGTCATAAAGACACACTTTGGAACCATGTAGTTATGCTTTGGAATTAACCAGACATGCTTCGGAATTATGGAGACACACTTCATAGTTAATCAGACACATTTCGGAGTTAACCAAACCTGCTTTAGAATTATGAAAATACACTTCAGAGCTAATCAGAAATGCTTCGGAGACAGCAAGATATGCTTCGCAGTCAATAAATATACTCTAGAGTCAGCAAGAAAACTTTGGAGTCGTCAAACCTTACTTCAAAGTTCATCCTTTCTGAAGCATCAAAGGTTCAGAGAATCCAAAATCTTCTCTGTAAAGAACTGTCGCATACAGAAGGGTTTACCACCATTTTGGAGAATCCAAAGAGAATAATTCAGAGCATCTGAAAACATTTAAAGGGAATATCTGTTCACATGCCACTTCGGAGGAACTAAAGATGCTGTTTCGGTGCATTCAATACTCATGTGAACATTAAGAAAAGTCAGCGACAAAGTAGTAGACCAATACTAGATTATTGCAAAGTCAGACATCAGATAAAATGTAAGGTGAAGAAGAACATTTTTGAACATTTAAAAGTGAGCAACAATCAGCAATGTAAAAATTTAGTCAGCCTATAAAAGATTCATTTAGATGAAATAAAAAAAGATATGGAATATACCAAAAATACAAAAGAGTTAAAGTTTTTAGCATTCAAAATCTTCCTTCAAAGTTCAACTCCAATGGCAACAACTCTGTTGGAGCTTTCAAAGTCCAAATCGCTTCTTAATCAAGGAGTTTGAATCTCTTACTTTTATTGCTTACTTATTCACTCAAAGTTCTTGCATTTATGTATAAGACTGCCTAAGTAAGAGACATTAATCTGTGCACTTCTTTTTAGTATTTGGTAACACAAGCAAAGTGCTTAGTATTTATGTATTGAGCTAAGCAAGTAGGAAATATGCTGAAAGCATAAAATTTTTTTGGTGAGCTTTGAAAACCAACAAGTTGTAAAAGTTTTTGGTTAGCTTGGAAAACCACTAAGTTGGTTAGTGAGCTTGTAGAAAACCAATGTGTATTTGATCAGGCTGATCAAGGTATTAGCGGAACCTGAGATTAGTAGAGGAAATTGACTTAGAGAAGTAGAGTAGTAACCCAGGAAGGGCGAACCATTATAAAAATCTTGTACTGCGTTTTATGCAATTTGCTCTATTTGTTTATTTAACACTTTGATCTTTTCATTTTGGCCAAAAGTTTTAAAAGCTTAATTCACCCTCCTCTTGAGCTACCATTATATAAGAGACCAACAGTTAGGTCTCTATAATTTTTTAGGAATTAAGTCTTCTCCAAGACCATTTGAATCTACTCTAGAGTCTATAAGAGCTATGTCTTTTATATTAAAATCTTGAATTTTTATTTTTTTTGTTGTTAACCATTCTCGAGATTTAGTTTTTACAAATTGTTGAATAAATTTTTGTTCCTCTAATTCTTTTTGTTGGGAGGTTTCTAGTTGAGAGGTTTTCCATTTTATTAATTCCTCTAGGAGTTTTATTTCAAGTTTTACTTCTTTTATTTCTTTCTGAAGTTCATTAGCTTCTTCTTTTAAAGTTTTAATTTCTGAATCATCATCCTTAGGATGTTTTAGGGGTTTCAAGATTTCATCTAAATTATAAACTAGTATAAGAGGTTTCTCCTTTTGCTTAAGCATTGATTTTATCCTTAAAAGACACTATCTTTGGACATTTGGATCAATAATTTGATCTGCTAAATCTAGTAGTTCTTCTTCATAGTTTGTTATCACATTTATGCTATACTCATTATCAGTTTCTGATTCTTCTTCGTCAATTTCATTAATTGAAGATTGTGATTCTTCTGAATCATTGTTAGTATTTAGGAATAGATTTTCCATATAATTCTTCAATTGTTTCTCTAGTTTCTTATCCTCAAGACAAATTTCATTAATTTTCTTTCTTATTTTATTTGGGCATTTATTAGCATATTGATTAATTTTTCCAAATTTGTGACATATAACTTCTTGTTTTCTAATATTTTTCTTTTCTTAAAAGGTTTTTCTCATATAGGTTTCTTTATAGTATTCTTCTTTATTTTTCTTTATTGATTTATATCTTTTGATAAATTTTTTAGAAGATTTTTTCTTTTTGCATCCTGAACAAAATGATTTGAATTTTTCAAAATGAAATTGTTCACAGAAAGATCCTAATTCTTTTTTGTTTCGAATATTTTCTTGTTTAAGTTTTCTTTGGTTTTGAATTCATTACATAGGCTTATGCCTACTAGGTTTGTACAATTTATTATATCTCCATAGGTAAGATTTTCCCATCTTATTATACCACCATAGGTAGTTCTGATTTTTTCTTTAACTTGTCTATAGAAAGAAGAAGGTAGACCATCTACAAATCTTTCTTTCCAATAGTTAGCATTAGCATCTTTTCTTTGTAATACTTTAACAATATATTGGTCTTTGTAATATCTAAATTTGGATAGATTTCTACATTAAGCTGTTCAAATATTTTGATTCTCTTTCATCAAGAATAGAAAAATCTCCTAAAAAAGCTTTAGCTATAGTATAAACTAATGTTGCTACTGAATCTATTTCTGGAGGAGTTTCCTCTTTTTTCTTATCTTTATCATCTTTTTCTATATTCTTGATATGATCTTTTATATAATTTCTATTTTGTTCTGTTAGAACATTGCTCCACCATCCTTTAAGGATTCTAGTGAAACCTTATGTTATATAGGTACAGGCTTCCTTATGAGATAAACCATCTATACCATAGGCTGTAGCAGCCATAGTCATTTTATGAAGTATATCTATTATTTGATATTCTGTCATACCATCAATATTCCATACATACATGGTTCCTACTGAGAATTTATTTTGGACTATTTGAGGCATTTTCTCATATAACATATCTAGATAGGTAATACAATGATAATAAGGTATAGAAGGATTTTTCCAATTTTCTTTTATCCTAAAATTTTTAATAGGATTAATATCTTCTATGTATGGATTCATATCTATTTTATTAAATTGGTTTTCTAATACTTGTATTTCATCATTAGTTTCTACTTTTGAGTCTTCAAAAATTGTTTCTTCATTTTCACTTTGTAAATTTTCATTTAGAGTATTTATTTGTTGTGTTTCAGAAGAGGATTGTCTTATGTTTAAGGATTTTAATTTGTAATTTTTTTACTCTAAAAAATTTTAATTTTTAAGGGTTTTAATTTTTCTATTTTAAATAACTCTGAGGTTTCTACTTCAAAGTTAAATATAGGTCTTTCATCCTTTGTAATATCTGGTTTAATCTCTTGTAGTTTATTATCTATTTTTTCTAGGTGTTTATCCATTATAGTTAAACAATTATTTGTATAATTATTTTGTTAAAATATTTTTTGGACTTCAGACCCATTAATTGGTTCTTTTTCATCTATTCTATCTTTGAATGGTGAAGAGATTACTCTTTTACCATTTTTGAGTTTAATTATATATCTAATAGTTGGTGGATATTTTTTCGTTTCTATTTCTCCTTTATCTATGGTCTCCCATATAGGATTAGTTTTTGTTGTATAAGGATATTTTGATATATACTTAGTATAGTTCTTTTTAAACCATTCGAAGAAATTTATGTTTAGTTTTATATTTCTCATAAAACTATACCATTCTTCTTAAATATTATCTCTTTCAGATTTTTCAAATGTCTTAAAGAACCATTGTCTTTTTTCTTTATTATTATTTGAAAAGATTTCTTTCCTTAATATATCTTTAATTATCTCAAAGATTTCTTCTATAATGTTTATTGCTGGGTCAAAATTAGGAATTCTTCCTTCTATGTCTATTAGGGTTGAACTATTAGGTCCTTCAAATTCTGGTTTTAGTTTAGCATATATTATATTTGGAAGATTAGGAGTACTATATCTTATTCCTTCTATAGGAATTTCTTCCTTAGAGGGCCTATAAGAATTTTTTGACCTTTTGGTCAATCTAGAAGATAAACTTCTAATTAATGGGATTCTTGGAACAAAAGAACTAAATTCTAATTCTACAGTCCAATCAAGATGAGTAACTGATCATTAGATTTGTTGATTTTGAATAACCGGGTTTTTAGGTTTCATAACCTCATTTAGTTTCCATGATTCTGGAAATATAATTTCATCCCATTTAATGGTTTTAGGAATCATTTTTCTATTTTTCCTAGGGTCTACTTGTATCAGCATAGTTTCTCATGGAATATGTTTGATTTCTTTAACCCCTTGTATAAAGGCACATTTAGAGAGTTTATAGTAGAATCTATACATTATTGCCAATGGTAGAGATTCTACTTCCATTTCTATGTTTGATGTTTTTATCAATAGTGTTAAGGCTCTTGATATATTTGCATCTTTCAATGCTATTATTAAATGAGGGAATGCATTGAAATAGACTATTCTGTCATATAAACTAGTTTCAATGTCTCCTAATGGAGAATTTTCCCATATTGTATGTCTAAAATCATTCAGAGTGGTTAATATGGTAGCATTATACCATTTCTACTTAAAGGTTTTATGACTACTTGAACCAATCCAAAATGTATATAATTATAATTTTTTATATATTATTTAATTAATTTAGAGTTTATTAATTGAATTTTTTCAAAGTTATTTTGTAATGGGATTGTCTCTTCGACAATTTTAATGTTTAAAGTAAACATATTTAAGAAACTACCCTTTTGGTAGATAGTTTTTACTGAGACTTGTGGAATCAACCATTTGGAATTATTTTGATCTATATTTTCAAAAGAAATTTCTTCACTATTAATTTAATTTTCTTATTTGGAAGAAGAAGATGATGCTTAAGACATCTATCTTCTAAAGATATCCATTCTTCTATAGTTAATCACAATAGTTTTATAAATCTTTTAAATATCAGATCACTGTCAACTATCTTACCCCTACTGAACTTGTAAATGGCACCTTGCCTTGATTGCCAGCTTTATGGGAACATGATTATGTGGTTGCCTATGTTTCATTGATAATTCTTAGACTTAGAAAACTACTACTTTTAACAGTAGATTAATGTCTACCTTTAGATAGATAGTGAATAGTCTCTCCCGTAGCACATACATCTTATCCTCCAAGAGAAAAAATTGAAAATAATAGAGAAGGAAGATGAATAGTTTGCATTTTTATGCAATGAAGAAGATAAACAGTTGTAAATAATATGCATTTTCATGCCATAATTTATACAGTAAACTAGTTCTGATACCATTATATACATGTATATATATACATATATAGATATATAGATTTATACATGTATATAAATACATATATATACATGTATATATGTATATATATGTACATATGTATATATACTTATATAGATCTACATATATACATGTATACATGTATATATACATACATATGCATACATATATTATATATATTTATGTATATATACATATATAAATATATATATATATATATATATGCATAAAAACTAATTTTATGGTAACAAGTTCACCACAATATTTACAAAACATTTTTTAGTC
>JAYJMB010002613.1:0-15086 GCA_036873735.1 Pouteria campechiana
CAAATATTCAAAGTCATGATAGACAAATATTCAAACATTCAAGACCATGCATAATAAATGGGTATAAATCGTATAGATTATCTGTAAAACATCAAAAATCATGATATGGATTGTTATAACATAAGTATAGATCAAAATAAATATCTATTTCAAACATTTTATATTCGTGAAAGAGTTGTGAAATTACCATGTAATCATATAGTGTGAGTATTGCTAGTTGTGGAACTCAGATATGTATAGATAACCATCATCACATTCTTATACAAAATATCCAAATAATTTTTCTTTTGCAATTTCTATTTTCTGTTTTCCCAAGTTGTTCAATAAGTGATAATTGCTTTAGGATTAAGCATTCTTAATCTGTTTTCCTAGTTGATTTCAACTATCAGGGTCTTATTGTTAATTATGTTTACTAGCAGCTTGAGCTATTGGGGAAATGAATTTAGTTAACTCATCATAACTCTAAATTATATTGCATAAACATGCATTCATTTCCTAAAATTTCATAATTCTATCATCACAAATTCTTATATAGTTTTCTCATACATCCAAAATAGTTTTCGTTGATGGTTTGTTTTCCAGTTTCAAGTTGTACATTAAGCAATATGTAATGGTCATTGTTTTCCATGCTTACTGATGTACTTCTTGCAAAGTGAGTCAATTATTGTTCATCAAAATATGAATTATTAATAGATATGGGTAATCATAATAAAATATAATAGCTATGAATGTAGAAATTCCTAAAACATGCTACATGATTAAACACTTATGTCATGAAACTTAAAGTCATAAATAAGCATTGTTTTCATGATTAGACATTCATATTATATACCGATGTCCTTGACTTATAACTATTCATTACATAGAGAGATACATGAAGATCACAAAATATTTAAAACAACTGAGTTATGCATTTCCCAAAAAGATATAATTGAAGGAATTAAGATCTCTAAGAGGTATGAGTATCTGTAGATGGTCTAGAAGAAGTAGGCTCCCCCTGAGTGGTGTCTCTGATGGAAGTCAACTCTTCTATGTTGAAAGTTGGTTCTGGATCCTGAATAGGTGAAGTGGGGTCAGCTCTATGTGTAAGATGGAAAGTCTCAAATTGAGAGAGAAAGTATCTATCTTCTTTTCTATTCCTTCTTGTCCTCTTCTTAATTCTCCCATTTCTTCCTTTACTTCTCTTTTTAGTTCCCCTACTTCCTTTCTTAGTTCCTTTACTTCTAGAGACAATAAAGCATATGCAGAAGACCTTGGATAAAGGACTTCAGGTGAAGTTCTAGGAAGTAAAAATTATCTATTTGCAATGAGACTACTTGTTTTAGTTCTTTGCTCTCTTTCACCCATTTCTTGTTCTTCCTCTTCATTACTCTCCTCATTATCGTCCTCATCATGTTCCTCCATCTCTCTTTCATTCTTTTCCTTCATTTTTGCCACATATTTTGATAGTGTAATTTTCATTCTTTTTAGAAGCGTTGCTCTGAAATAGTCCTTGTTTAATGTAGGCACGTGTATGCATGATTCCCCATTGACTGGAACATAAAAATATTCAAAGATTTTTGTCATCCATACACCATATTACACTATGTGGTCTATTCTCTATGGTAAGTGTCCAAATGCAATAAACATGAGGTTTGGCAAACTAACTTTCTGATAGGTGTATAACTTCCACAAAACTTTGGCTTCACTTGCCGTAACTTGCTCTATTCCTCCAAGCTTAGGTATGAACATATTTTCCAAGAATTTTCTTCCTTTTTCAGGTCATCCTAATCTTCTATGCCTAGCACATCTAGTATTTCTCCAAGGTGTTCTTTTGGTGATAACAGGTTTGTTCCAAAGATTATTCTCACACCTTTTACCATAGATTCATAAGAGCTATCTTTCCAATTGAAGTAAAATATAAGGACTAGCTCTCTAAAAATTGGTGCTTCATATTTCATTAAATCAGTCCACCCTTGACAATTTAACATTGATTGAATGTTAGATTTGCATTTATCAAGAAAATCTAAATCAATCTTCTTTTGAACATGGATGGGTCTGCCAAGCATTGAAGTATAAAACTTGAATTTCTTATCGTCTACCAAAGTAATATATGGGTAAATCATTTGGTTCAAATTTGGCAGTTGGAACCTTTCTTCCATCAACCTCTTTTGGTAACTTACTCAAATCAAATTTCTTTACCCTTCCCTCTCCTCTTTCTATATTTTCTTCTTCAACATTCACATTAGGTTGGCAAGGGAGATTACCTACATTATCTATGGCTTGAGATCTTCTTAAGCTTTTAGAGGCTGAAGGCTGGGTAGAAGATGCTCTGCCTTGAGTTCTAGGTCGTTTCACTCCTTTTTGGGGTTTAAAGACATTGACCTTAGGTGCCATTGAGATGTGAGAAAGTGTTGGAAGAGGTAGAAGCTTAGTAAAATGGCTCTAATGGAGGTTTAAGAATGGCAAGCACTTCCTCTTTTCAATCGTAGGAGGCTAGCAATGAAGAATAGATGAAAATGGAATCACTTCGACATGCTGGTGAAATGGCAGGCAGATGTGAGTGTAGGCACCTAGCGTCACGGGTGCTTGGTGTCATAGGCGATAGCGCTCCAAAAAATATTCTAAGAAATCCGAATTTAAAGATTTTATCTTATTCTATCCTAATTTAATTTATCATTTTAGAATTTATGATTGTCCAACATTACAAATATTAAGCATTTTAAAATATGTTATACATATCAAATATTTTCAACATTAAGGAAAAAAAATACATATTTGAATAATTTCAACTTAAGCATACTCAATCTTTATAATCATAAATAACAACAATAATGCATTTAAATGAAATAATGTAAAAGCCTTTTTGAGCAATCATTAAGATTTATATAATTATTCAAGTTTGATAAATTCATAATGATTTAAATTTTAATGATTTCAAAAAAAGGAATGTCTAAGAGTGAAATTCTTATTTGAGAATTTTCAATTATGTAGATTAATCAATTTCATACATTGGATTAGATTTTTAAAATTGTTTATTTCAAATGATTTTGCTCAATCAATGAATTTATATATATATATGTGGAATCAAGGTAATTATTTAAGAGACATCTAGAGTATATAGATATATAAAGCATGATTCTTTAACAAAATTATCAAGTTGAGCAACTTATCTTCCTTCATTACTTCTTTTGTAGATACTTTCAGTTGAGCTCATAAGTGAAGATATTAAACTTGATTCTTAGTTTCAACATTCATAGTTTGCAATCATTGTTGCTTTAATCATCTTCTTTAGCCTTTGCAGCTCTAACTATCTGCTGAAAACTTTTTGATAATCTACTGAATGGAGAAAATTATTTTGCATTGCTTCTAAAAACTTTCAAGATATTTTTGATAACTTCTGAGGGTGCTCAGAAGTTCTTGATGATTGAGTTTTTGAGTGCATAAACATCTTCTACATAGTTCTATGTAACGTATCTCTGTTTTTATTGTTCTTTTGTGTAGAGCAGAACTTAGTTAGAACTTCTGTGGCAATTATTGCAGAGGTTCTGAGTTATGTACATAGAAGTAGACTTTGTTTTTGTGGTGCTCAGGCTTGAAGGTTAGAAGTGTGTGAAAAAAAAAATTCTAAGCTACTTCTTAATGCAAAAACTTCACTTTCTTCTGTTTGGTTCTGAGAGCCTTCTAATAATCTTTTGTGAGTTGTATAAAATATTTTTGCCATTGCAGCTTTGTCTCACTTTTCTGGTTACTTCAAAGTACTTCATTAAATGTCACTTAGTCCTTCCTCGTTGTGCTATTTAGAGGCCTCTGAAGTTATGCTTTTAGGGCCTCTAAAGACATCCTCCAAAGACTTATTTTAGAAGAGCTTTCGAAGTATTTTTTCAGAGCTTCCGAAGTGACCTTTCGGAGCCTCCAAAGCCATATTTTAGAGCCTTCGAAGCCATATTTTAGAGCCTCCATAGATACTTTTCAGAGCTTCCAAAGCCATCTTATTGATTCCTCTGATATTACCTCGAAGCTTCTTTCGTTGTCATCAAAATCAAACTTTGAATTTTCTATATTTTTGGATGTAGCTGTTTTGATTTTGCATCTTGAAGAATTTCTTCATTTTGTCTGGATTGCATACATTTAGAACATTCTTGCACATTTTTGTCAATAATAAGCTCATAATATTTTAATCAGTGCAATATGTTGTTTATCACCATGGTGTGCAAAAAGAAATTGGTAGGCAAAATATGAATCATTCATTTCTTAGATTATGAAAGTTTTTCTTTTAATTATAACATTTGGATTTTTAATATCTTCAAATTATATTTGATAAAGATTAGAAAGAAACCGATTCTATAATAACTATTGAGTAATACAAGATATT
The DNA here is from genome assembly GCA_036873735.1 of Pouteria campechiana. Classification (NCBI taxonomy): domain Eukaryota; kingdom Viridiplantae; phylum Streptophyta; class Magnoliopsida; order Ericales; family Sapotaceae; genus Pouteria; species Pouteria campechiana. The sequence goes on from JAYJMB010002613.1 coordinate 4,355, forward strand.
TTTTTTAATGATATGATCACTAAATATTTTTATGGTGTAGCTTTCAAATCAAAATTTTCTTTTTAAGCTTATTAGGAATTAAGGAAAATTCTTTCTAACACAAAAACATTCTACTCTTAATTTGCTACTATTGGATATCATGAATGTGGATTTCTAAACTTGATTTAAGTAAGAAATTTTCAAACTACAATTTCTTATGAATGCATTATGTTTTAAAGTTTAGATAAAACATATATTTCTTTGGTATACTTATTCTTAAGATTAAGTTGATCATAATAGCTTCCCTATTTCAAATGGTTTTTAGAATTCATACTTTTGTTATAGTTTTATAATCTGATATATATGTATATTTCTAAGCTAAATTCTAAAGTCAAATAATATTTAAGACAAAAGAATAAATGCACAAAACATAGATATCAAGTAAAAGGCAGTTCGGTTTGAGTTGCTATACCTGCACTTACCTTGTCTTACATGACTTCATAGAATACATTTTTGTTCAACCAGTTTCAAGAAACCTTTTGTCTTTTGAAGGAACCTGGTATTTCATATTTTCTTCATTTTTCTTCTTTATTTGATAGTCCTTTGGTGAGAAGAAATTATTTAAGTTCTCAAGTGTAAGATACTTCTTCTCTTTTTTCTTCTTTCTATGACTATCCTTCTCTTCCTTTTTCTCACTCCTTTTTCTTCTTTGACTTGCTTCAAATGTTTGCTTTGAATTGCAAGTCTTTCTTTATCATATTTATCTTCTTTAGATAGATTCTCCTCAACTTGAAAGATAGATTCTCCTCAACTGGAAAGGATTCCTCAACTTCTTCATCCTTTTGATCTTCAATTTGAATTTGGGATTCAGTAACTTCTTCTTGAATTTCATTCTCTTTTTGAGATTGCTCCTCTTTAGTCTGTGTTAGTTCTTTTATTGACAGTTCTTTTGCTTTCACAGATTGATCATTTTTCTTTTTTCCTTTTCCATGAGGAGATTGTTCCATTGTTTCACGATTCCCTACACTCAAGTTATTCTTTGTAGAGATATTAGTTTCATTTTGTAGTAAATCAATTTGCCCTTCAGAAATAATCTTTAACCTATTTATTATATCTTTTGCATTTTTACAAGTTGAGACATGATTATAGAGGGTGGGGCAAAGAGCATTTAGCAAAGTATCTTCAGCTTTGATGTTTATTTGCCTAGCTCTTTCATCATTTTTATTAAACCAATAAAGACAACTTTCCACATTTTAAACTCGTTGTCCATAAGGCTTACTTCTATCCTCTTTTTCCATTGATCAAAACTCATTTCCTCAAACTATGAAATTCGTATGATGGAATATCCTTCAAAGAATGTGATAGTAGACATTATTGGGTTAGCCAAATACATCACTACAAATATTTATGTATCCTGCTCTAATACCACTTGTTGGTCTCGGTAGGATAGGCTAGAACCCAAAAGGGCGGCCGGGGGGGGGGGGGGGTGGGGAATTGGGTTTTATAAAATTTACTTCTTTTAACACTTGTTTAATCAAATTCCCCTCTTTTTTTTATGTTGGCATGCTAATCAAAATGAAGCAATGGATAAAACAAGTAAGAATATAGAGGAAAGATCAAGCACAGATTGCACACGCAACTTATGGTGGTTTGGGCCCTCTCTTGGCACCTACTCCAGTCTCTAAGTTAGCCTTAGTTTCTACACTCAGGTTCCACTGATCTTTCTTAGAATCACTCTTGGTTTTTCTGAGCAAACTAAGAACTCATAGACTGGTTTTATCGAGCTCACCAGAAACTCACTATCTTGGTTTTTCTGAGATTACCAATAACTCTAATAATATTGGTTTTCACAAGCTTACTAACAACTTTAACAATGTTGGTTTTCACAAACTCACCAACAACTTTAACCCTAGTTTTTAAGCTAACTAGCAACTCCTACAAATGAAATAAGAATTTACACTTTTTGACATGTTTCTTATTGAGCACCGAGGAAGATCTTAGATGCAGTTCTTCTTGGTGTAGGAGCTCTTCCCTTACGTTGTTGAGAATTGGCCTTGATGGAGATTAGAGAATGAAAGCTCTTTTGGAATATGGAAGTGGTAGATCTTGGCCTTAGGATTTACAAGATGATTTCTCTCTTTTTCTTGTTTGTATTTTCTCTTTTTCTACTCTCTATCTTGTTATTCAAACGTCCCTTAAGTGCTCCTTAAATAGATCTTGAAAACTTGATCGTTGGATAAGGAGCTTAGAATTCCATTGCTTGCATTGTTCAAATTTTCAACCATTAGGTATCGTCAGGTGGGATGGCAAGTGCCTGGGTCAAGCATCTATGCACTAGGCGACATGCCAAGCGGTTGGGCCAAGCGGTTGTGGTCGATTCTCTGGCTTTTCTTCCAAGTGTACCTTGCTACCTCCTGGCTGGTTGTATGGCAGGCGGCTACCATACCGGCTGTGCTCCCAGGCAGTAGGCATAGGCAGTTGAGGACTTTGCCAGGTGGTTTGCCTTTTAGTGCTTCACTTCTTAATTCATCCGCCTATCTATTGCCAAGCAGTTGCTCCAAGCGGCTGGGGTTCTCCAATTGTGTTTTTGCATTTTGCTATTTTTTGAAACTTTGACATCTCTTATTTTAAATCAAAATGCATTTGTCACATGTAGTATATATGAAGTATGAATAAGATATTTGATTCATACTTTGTAATAGATGTGTGTATTAATTATATTTTTATTTATTTGTTCATACACCCATGATTTCATTAAAGCTCATGTATATACTATGTCAAAGTATACTGAAATAGTTGTTCAATTATGAATATCCAAAAAATGAGTTTCCATAAGTTGTGGATCATGGATAGCCAAAATGAATTTGTGCTTTGAGAAAGATAAGTTCACTTAAAGATGTTATTGTTCTTTTATCTACAAATAATGTTTTCATGTTTTTCTATTTATGAAGACATGCCTAATTAATTATACACATGTTTCCTTGAAGTTTATCAAACATTCTATAATTATCCATTCATGATATAAATACGTTGTGAAGCATGGATATTTACTTTAGTTTATATGTTCTATATAAACTTCATCCGATTATGATTTGTTTCTTTCTTAAGTTAATACTTCCATGTAGAACATATATATGTATATATATTCATAAAAGATCCAACATATGATAATAAGATGATTGCGTCATGGATTATATGATTATTTTTCTTTGTTTATCAAGTAATCATAGATATGCAAAAGATTTTTAGAAGAAAACAAATATGAATGTACTTTGAAATCATTCTAGCAGAGCATTTGAAAGATGTCTTATGATAGTTTATTCTTATAGCATAACATTTGAAATCATAGCAAAGTATGCATGTATACTTGCTGTTGGAGGCTAGAGTATTCATTAGAATAACCATACTTTCTTCTGAAGTAATTTATAGTTGGATAAATAGATTAGAGGATTGGTTTCAAGGATTCTGAAACATATCATGTATGAACTTCAAAGCTTCTGAAGCAATTTTTTAGAGTTTATGATATGACTTCAGAGTTTATAACATGACTTTAGAGTAGTTAACTGGATGTTGTTATTTCAGAGGTTAAAAAGCTATATTGGGTGCTAGCTTTAAAGTTTTCTGACCCTTTATAATGAAAGAGTTGTTTCAGAGTTTCTGAAACTACTTTAAGTACAAGCCTTATAATTTATCAGAAATTATATTAGGACTTCTAAGGTTGCAAAAATAACTTCTGAAATACTATTTAAAGTTTCTGTAATACTTTAAAAGTGTTCTAATGGTATACATGAGTAATTCATATATAACTTTTAGGTAATGTTTTACTTCTGATAATTATGTGATCATTATCATTAAAAAGTAATTAATTTATACACATGGATCAATATGAATTGTATATATTAGGCATATAGGTCTATTTCTTGTTTTCCAATATTAGCAATATCATTAGCATAATGCAAATCTGGTATAAGTTTCGTTGTCATCAAAATCATCTGTAATACATGTTTGGATCATCATCACAATGCATGTATGACTCAACAAAGAGAAGCAGCAATAGCAGCAGGACCTTCTCCACACCATAGCCCAATTCCATCTCCCTTCAAACCTACTCACTTACCTACAGTAGTCTAGCAAATTCCACAAGTTCATGAGTCTCCACATCATAGTCCAACTCCATCTCCTTCTGTACCTGTTCATTCTTTTTTTCCTACCCAACACATTCCACAAAATCTTGAAAATTGGCTTCAAAATATTGAACTATTTGCTGCATCTATGACCCTCAAAATGGATTCATTGGACAAAAAGATAGAAACCTTATTCTCTTTAATGAAATCCATCAAAGGTCAAAAGAAGCCAACTCCTGTCTCACCAGTTAGAGACATTTGCGCAACATCTCTATCTCTTCAGTCAGTTCACTCTTCTCATACCTCATCTCATCAATCACTTCACTCCTCTCCTACTTCATTTTTCCCATATCACACATCTCAAAAATCTCCATCTCCCACTCATCACATAGATCCTCCACTAGAATCTACTGAGTCTAACTCTGTGTGTTCTATATCTGAGTCTATAATTCCAAAATTAAAATCTTTAAATCTTTAAACTCCATCTCCAAGAAACATTCATCCTAAGAAAATCCCTCTTCACCTCCATAGGACATTAATCAATCTACCTCATTCAAACTTGTTCAAACACCAAAATCATCCCATCCATCTCCAATCATCCCTCAAACACCTTCAAACATCAGTCAACCTACTCCACCACAAGTCATGCCATCCTCATTTAAATCATATCATTTCCAGTGCCCCAAACTCCCGAAACAAATCTCTTCAAGAATAAAAAATTAAAAAGAACCCTTGAAGAAATTGAACATAGACAACTAATAAACCAAACAATTGCATTCACTCTTCAATCACAAAATAAATCCTTCACCTTATTTGGTTTTCCTTTTCCAAACTTTGAAGACCAAGATTATCTTGATAGCATTATAATAATGAAGAGTCCATCCAAAACTTGCAAACTTAAACCTCTTTTAGATGGCAATAAAATCATTGATAAAATCCTAAATGATTTCTTCCAACAATCATCAAATGCTGCTCCTTCAATTGAACCTTCTCCTTCTACAATTCACACTTCTTCTGATTCATCTCCTTCTACAACACCTTCTCCTATTAAACCATCTCCCTCCACAACACTTGCTCTCTCTCTAGTTGAACCATTTCCTTCAACCACCCATTAGCCCTCTTCCAGTGCTCAACCTTCTGCAAGGATCAAAGCTTCAGTCTCCAGGCCCTCAACAAGCAATACTCAAGGAGCTGAATCTCATCTATTCCTCCAAGCACAATCTCCATGATGTATGCCACTTTCAATTATCCTACAAATGCCAACATTGTAGCAATTCATCATAACAAGCTTCCTCCATATCCAAAGCTATTAGATGATAACTATTGAGTCGACATTGAACTCATTAACCATCATGAAATAGCTCTAGATCCTATTATGATGACTTTGGCCATTTTTAAAGATGGTAAGCTACCAACAAGGAAGCACAAGATCAAGGACTACCTCTTCCTCATCCAATACTAATGGATCCCGACTACATTAGGTGAATTCAAATTATCCCTTGTGTCCCAAGGGCTCTCAATTTGAAACTCCCATCAAAAAAATGAAGTCATTTGGAAATTATGATTTGGGGTCACTAATGTATTTTGTCATACATTGTATATATCTCACATTAATGACATTATTTTTAGACAAATTCTTTTTGGTTATCATCACTTATAACGTTGAATCTTCATTTCCCTTCTAGAATTTATCTTTTTGATTCTGACAAAAAGGAGGAGAAATATAGTGCAACTTGAGTGAAAGCTGAATAGACATGGAACAATACAGAGTAAAAATCATAGTACCTACTCAGGGGGAGCCGAGCCATATGGATAAATAGTGCATTTAAGCTAAAAGAAGCTAAAAGAAGCTAGAGCTAGATGAGATAAACAAAATACAATGCACTAAGTTAGGGGGAGCCATAACACATTTATCTATGCGCATTTACACTAATGAGTATTTTTAATCTCTAGAAAGGTATTTCACTCAAATATTTTGTCATTATCAAAAAGGGGGAGATGTTGAACTAAATAGTGCATATGGCAAATAACTAAGTTTTGATGACGAGCAATAACATATGAATGAATATGCATGGTACTAACAGTTGTGTTCCCAAGCATTGCAGAAATAGATATGACCTTTCAGGAAAATAACTCAAATAGAGTGGAAAGCATACACAATGAATTCATCAACAAGCATAATACACTGATCGAAAGAAGACAAGTATGATCAGAAAGAATGGCACTGAAACTTTGAAAAGAAGCCATCAAGTCAATCTGTAGCCATAAAGTTTAAGCCTCAATGAATGATCAAGTAAATCATCTATAGATAAAGTCAATGTCAGATAACATCTACCTCAAGAAGATTTAGACAAATTATTCCATGGATAAGTTAGAAAAACTGCTTATAATCAACATTTGCCCACAACAAATAGATGAATTTAGTTTGTAGAAGCAAGAGATGAAACGAAGCTAAAATTAGAAAAATGAAGAAGCCAAAATGGAGTCAAATTACTCAAGCATCTGTCTCTCATATGAAGCTCATCTAAAAACTAAAGAGGCCAAGGAACCTATCTGCAATCCTTGCAGAAAATATAGAAGACAAAGTAGAAGCGCCACAGCAGTAGAAGAACAACTTTGTCTGCCAGCTTCATCTATAAGGGCTGTCTGCCACTTACAACAGACAAACTAATAGACAACCACTAAAAAAATAAGTCGTTTATGCCTCAACAAGGCATCTGTTACTTCTAACAAAAAACCCATTATATGAATAACTAAAAGAAAGATTTGTCTCCATGCCACAAACTTCGTTTATCACTTACGATAGATAAACTAACAGACAAACCATTTGGAAGACTTTGTCTGTGGCTTGCAACTTTGTCTACTGATTTCAACAGACAAACAATAGACAAAGTCATTTTGTCTATCAGGGAAGGAGCCTTGTCTACCAAGAAGAATCATCTGCTACTTATAATAGACAAAGCCACTTTGGCTATGAGAACTTTGTTTGGTGAAATTCACTTCATCTATTGTGAAGAAGCTTTGTCCACATCATAAGGATCATTTGCTATTTACAACAGATAAAGCTACCTTGTATGATTAAAGAGTCAGTCAAGTGAAAAAGTCTTTATCTAGTATTTGCTAAAATCAAAAAAGTATCTTCTTCAAGAACAGCGGTGCAGGATTTCCATCTACAAAATGAGTTTCTCATGAAAACAACTTTTCACCAGAGAAATCAAAACGGTTTTCAACATTCAAATAAAAGCCAACTACCTCCAATAGGTAGAAATTTCTGAAGCAATATAAAGGTAGTGCAGTGTCAATGAAGAAGGTTGAGGAAACTGAGAGAAAAACAAGAACAAAGCCTAAATGAGTAACATATCTCTCAATCAGACTATGCTTCCTCCTAGATAATCAATCTCCATTGCATTGATAGAAAATGAGCCTAAAAGTTCTATCTTAATTATACACCTAGAGTATTGATATCTAATGTGAGATATCATTTTATATATGAGCCTAAACTTTGTACAAACCAGCCTAGAAAAAGAGACAATGTAATGTACAAAATGAGTATTGTTAATCAGCTATGTGAGTTGGTGGTGAGCTTAAGAAAACCACATTATATGAGTTGTTGGTGATCTCTAGAAAACCAACAAGTTTGTTGGTGATCTTTGAAACCAGTGAGTTTCCTTGTGAGCTCGTGAAACTAGAAGAGTATTGGGAATACTATGATTATGTCCCCTAGAGCTAGAATCCAGAGGAGTGTTGGGAATACTATTTACACTCCCTAGAGCTTGAATCCAGAAGAGCGCCGAGAGCACTTTGTATTTTCGTTATATGGGATATAGTGGAACCTAAGGCATAATGAGTTTGTGCCCTTGGAAGAGTGGATGTAGGGACAGGGTTCTCAAATCATTATAAAAATTATGTTGTTTGTGTATTTATTTTTATTCTTCATTACCTCATTAGGCATAATATTATCACTCATATCATAACACACACACATGATATCTTGGCTAATATAAGAATGACTAAGAGAAGTTGAATTTAGAAGTGAAGCAATCACGTTGATCAAACAAATACTTATGAAAATTATATATGTACTACATCACTACTTCTCCTTAGCTCATTAAGTTTTATTTGACTATAATTTTTATAAGCTTAAATCACCCCTCCCCTCTTGAGCTATTATTTACATGAGACCAACAAGAAGGCCTTTTAGTAATCCACTGAACTATAATATTTATGTTGGATTTGAAAGACTCATTTGTATTTGTTATTTGTAGATGGTGTGTCCATGTTTTAAAACAAATCCAAGTGTGTCTTGGGTTGCGTAGTTGCATAAGTGAATGGATGTGCCATTCCTAGTAGGACTCATCTTTGCAAAAGGCTCCCTCTCTCTATATATTCTCTATGGTTATTCCTAGAGTAAATATCAGTTCTAGTCCCTTGGTATTTGAAATGTTACACAGTGAGACAGTGATAAGAGAATTATATTCACTTATATTATTTTTAAACAAACTTATTTATTTGTTAATCCTTGAGAATTTCTAAGTCCTTCACATGTTTCTACATGATTTTTATAGGTGTCTAAGATCTAGAGGTAAAGAAGCTAAATTGAGGACAAGAAGCATAAATCAAAGCAAGAACAGAGCGATATAGCATAAGTGGGCAGCAGTTTGGGTGCTCAAGAGACCACACATAAAATTGGAGTTCTGGATTTTTGCAGAATGTGCATCTTTCCACTTATTGGACTTGGTTTAAAAGGGTCTTTTTGACTAATGTTTGGGTGACTTTAAAGGAGGCACTTGGTGGCTACATTTCTATGAGTTTTTGAGAGAGTTTTTGAAGGAGGTTTTGAAGGGAGAAGATGAACTTGGAGATCAAGAGATCCGAGATCACAACCAAGGAGTGAAGAGCAGGTTGAAAAGGGGGAAGACATTGAATTGTTTTGGTTTTCATTATTTTTCTTCCTTATATTTGTGGTTCATCTTGGAATTGAAACTATGATTAGGTTGAAATTTTATTGGTTTGATTTATTTTGCATCATGAGTGGCTCTCTCTCTTTTTCTAGAAGAGAGATAGATTTATGTTGAGTTCATGGTGTAATCAATGACTTTCTTATTTGGCAATGCAATTAAGTTTATTTATGATATTTAGTGTTTAAGAATTTCAATTGAATTGATACCCATTGGATGATTCTGTAATTAGGGTTTGACACTTTGGAGAGATAACCATAATTAGGATTTAAAAATACACAACATAAAATTATAGATGAATTGGGAGAGATTTTATGTTTTATGAAATCTTCAGCAGAGAATTATAAATATTAATGCATTCTTATTACTCAAGTTTTTATAGGGATATTGAAATTAGGGTTTTGAGAATAGAGTTTTAACCTATCATTCAGAAGAGGGTATTAAGGAAATTAGAATTCTTGGTTTATAAACTTATGCATTGTTAAATTAGATTTGAGTTGAAATTGCCATGAATGAAACATAAATGAAGTCGATCCTCTAGGATTTCCAAATATTGATTTACTCAATTCAAAGCTATTTTGTTTAGCAGCTAGTTACGATTCACCTATTTTTGGTTATCCAAATAAAGTTAGAATTATCTATAATGATAGCTAGTAAAAATTTGAAATACACAATCCCTATGGATACGACACTCACTCAATATTAAGCTATAAAACTTGACTCCGTACACTTGCGGTATAAATTAAAGTGAATAAGTTTTTGGCACTGTTTCTGGGGATTGACATAATTTCAACTTTCTTTTGCTAATACTGTCAATAGATAATTTGCTTTAATTTGGAATTTAGTTTCCCTTTCTTTTAGCAAGTTCAATTTTCTTTATTTTTCATAGTAGTGTATGCAAGATCCTGAAAATTCTGACATTATTCCTTATGATACAAAAGTAGAGAGAACACTGAAAAAGATTCAAAAAGCAAGGTGAATAGAAAGAAGAGCAATGGCCAAGCAAGCACAAATTCAGCCACGGATAGAACAACAGAGGCCAATCAGGGATTATTTTAGACCGCTAGTTAATGAAAACTACTTCGGTGTCACTCATCTAGCCATTAATGTGAACAACTTTGAATTGAAGGTTCAACAAAACTAGTTGGGGGTTCACAAAGTGAAGATCCGAACATTCACCTAGCCATGTTTCAGGAGATAAGTGATACTGTAAAAATAAATGGAATAAAGGCCATCAGATTGAGACTTTTTCCTTTCTCATTGAGAGACAAAGTAAGAAGCTGGCTATAGAGTTTACTACCAGGAAGCATAACAACATGGGATGAAATGGTGGAGAAATTCCTAGCAAAATTCTTCCCTCCGGCTAAGACTGCTCAATTGAGAAGTGAGATTGGACAATTCAAGTAGATGGATTTTGAGACACTATATGAGTGTTGGGAAAGATTCAAGGATTTACTTAGAACATATCCACAACACAATTTTCCAGACTTGCTACAAATTCAGTTATTCTACAATGGGTTGAATAGCCAAACAAGGACAATAGTAGATGCTACTTCTGGCTGCTCACTAATGGCCAAAACTGTAGCAAAAGCATACCAACTGATGAGAATGCAAAATGTCATATTTTATTCTCCTAATACTTCATCTTTTGCACCTATTTGATTCCTAAAT
>JAYJMB010002615.1:0-15084 GCA_036873735.1 Pouteria campechiana
TTACTCACACTACTACAGAAAATTAGATTGGAGCAAGGTTCTAAATTTGGGTGCCCACGACAGCACCACCACTAATTACCCATGGTGTATAACATAATTGAGGTGAAAACCCATTAAGTTTAAGAACATAAGAAGTAAAATAGAATGGTTTAGCATATGGTGTCTACCTTAACCATCAATCCTTCCATTCAAGGGAGCTCATGGTTTAGCATATGGTGTCTACCTTAACCATGCTTTGATAATTACTATAACTTATAACATTGGTGATCAAGCAATAAAATAAGTTAAATCATTGCAAATAACATCATAAATGAAACAAGATCATATAGCATTAATAATATCCAGCAATCCATATGACAAAGAATATAAAAAAGGACTACATTTACACCCTAGAAAAAGCTATTAGTACATGGAAGAAAAATAAGAAGGAACTCCCTTCATAAACATGGAATTTTGCAGAACTTGATCTCCTCTCTTGCTCTCTTGCTTCTCTTTTCTTGCAAAACTCTCCTTCCTCTTACCTCCAAAAAATCCTCAAAATGGAAGTGACAATTCTCTCAAAAACCCTAAATTTACTCCTTAAAAACCCCTAGATACCCTTAGCTATGCACTTAACATAAAATATGCAAAATTAGAGTTGCCACTAGCACTGCCAGCATCAGCTTGCTATCCGACTAGAGATTCTCACACTATTTTGATCATAACTTCCTCGTAAGAACTTAGAATTATATGATTCTTTTCTAATTGGATAGATAAGTTAAGGGATATAACTTTTATATTGATCACTTTATCTAAATCACCCTTCTTATATGAGTTGTGGGCCCTCGGAATAACACCTTTTGTCATCCAAAATTTTTTTTAGCAGAATTGAAATCTAAGATAGCTATAGTATTTTGGCCATAACTTCCATGTTTCAAATCCAAATTCATGATTCTTTATTTTTTGGCTAGATAACTTCAAGGGTTAAAACTTATATTTTGAAGACTTGAGCTAAATCCATCTCAATTGGTATTAGAAATTGTGTCAAAGTGGTACTTTATTTTCACATTCAGCTTCTTCTACTTGTAATCTTCCTTTTTCAGACACTTAGTCATCATCCAAAGTCAATTGCTTTGCTCCTTTCTTCACCTTGATGTCTTTTATAATTTCTTCCATTTATTAAACTTAATTATCTGCAAATAGACGTACTAAATCAATATAAAATTTACTTATCAAGTAATAACCAAATTAAGTGTAGATTTATTGAAGTCCACTAAATTTACATCAAAAGAAGATCCAAAATATATATGAATTTAGGTAATAAAACATGGTATATTCTAAGCTCATCATTGGAAAAGATTAATTTTGAATTGAGATGATGCACGAGTATATGAATCACATGTGAATTAAACAAGATTGTGTATATTAGAATTTTAGATGAGTGTTTGCATGACTTGATCATAGTAAATTGGTAGAAAATTCTTAATTATTATTGGGAGAAAAATGTATATGAATGCATGCTTTTAGAAGGCAAATTATACAATTCAATATGTTAAAATAATAGGAAAAAAATATGTTGAAAAGTATAAGAGAAAGGAGAAAATAATATGAGAAAAAGTCAAGTAATATAGTGTATAAAATGGAGGAAATAAGAGGGGCAACAAAAATTAGGGCCGTGGCTCAGAAATCCAGAGCCACAACACCATTTCATGCAGTTGGAGCATGGATGGGCAGTAGGAAGCTGCACCATGATGCTAAAAATTAGAGTTGCAGCACATGTGCATGAAAAAAGGCAGGATGGTTTTCAGTAGAGCTAGCGTCTAAGCACCAGAATTCGATGCCGCAATGCCAGTCAGCAGTTAGTCGGTCGGTTGGATTTTTAAAGTCATTCCATCCTATTTTTCTTCAGCTCATTCCATTTTTCTTCTTCCCATGCCCAACCTTATATCCCTAGACCACATTTGGCATGATTTTGCTAGGGAAAACCTAATTTAAGCATCCAATCCTTTATCTATGACATCAAAACTCAAATCCCAATTTGTTTTAGTGGTGGAAGAAGAGAAATATTATGTTTTGCTGAAAAAGGTGGAGAGTTATTCAATATTTGGAGTCAAATCTTTGTGCTAGGGAGGAGGACACATGTGAATGGCAAGGTAAACCCCTTTTTCCTATTTGAATTGCTAATTTGGCATTATTAGGGTTTTGTAAATAGTGATTTTAAGGGAAATGATGGGGTTCTATTATAAGAACCATGGGGGAAATGATGAAGGGATAACTTCTAGTGTTTTAGAACTTAATTGAAAGTTAAAAAATTGATTTTATGGTAATCCATGAAGTGGGTAGCAAATTGTTGAGAGATTGGAAGAGATTTTCGTGTATAGGGCATGTGAGTAAGAAATTGATTAAATTTAGGAGTAAATTAGCCTATTTTTATAGTTATTGGACTAATAATCATGTGTCTGATAAGCATATAATGTTGGGAATGAAATTCCCTTGGAACACTTTACTAAAATCTTATAATTTAAATGTCGCCTATTAGATGTTCAATGAATTGCCCCAATAAGAAGCTAAAATAAAGTGTATTTGAAGAATCTTATAGTAAATTTTTAAGGGGCCATGAAGTAGGTTCTCAAATAAAGTAAGTGATGCATACACAGAAAGACAATTGTATAAATGATGTTAGACTAGAAATGATGCACTATAAAGGTGTTTAGAAAAGCACCTAGAATTGGACAATGATATGGACATAGTGTGGCATATAGAAATCCTATTTAATTGATTTGAATGAATGATTGAGACTATTTTCAAATGAGAAGCAAGTATTCTTTAGATGAATTCTCCTATGAGATTTGTTTGTCAATCGATCCTTCATGAATATGATTTTTCCATTGTAATTAACAAACTAACTCTGGCACCATAGACAAATTCGAAATGATTGATAGACAAATTTTGCTTTTTCTTGCTCGAACAGACTAAGTAGAATGTTCTTCTTTTGATCCACATTCGTCTATTGAAAGTGATAATGAATTTTGCTTTACTTTGTCTTGGATAAATTAGGCTCTGCACTTTGTCCTTAAATTTATCTGTAGTAAGTTGCGGACAAATGTGCCTATGCATTGAAGTTCACTTGTCCAAGTAGCTACTTTGTCTACGCATTTATCTTTCTTCATTGTGTACCTTCCACTGTGTCTTCCACTTTATCTATAGTAACAGACAAATTTGATCCCGTTGATGAAGTTGATTTCCTTTTTCTACATATTTTGAGCAAAAATGGAGTTTGTCTTTGCAACTTCCTTCGTACTTCATTCTTGATTTGTTTGTCTTTGCTCAGGCAAAGTTGCTTCTACTTTGTCTTTACACCTTCTTATCCCTAGACGAATCCTTTCATCTAGCTTTGTTAGTTAGACAAAGTTTCTTCCCTTTATGCATAGTTATCCGTGTGACCGTCTCTTTTCCATTCTTCTTTCATCATTTGATGGAGCACATGAAGAGATTACACCATCTTGCTTTGACTCAAACAAACTTTGGCCGATTGATAGTTCAAATTTCTTGAAAAACTTTATGCTCCCTGACCATGGCTTTGTCTTTGTTTTTGCTTCACATTTGAATGAAGAGATTTCTTATTGGATTTTGTAGACAAATCAAACTCTTTGCAGTTCATCTTTGAAGCCTTGTTTTCTTCTTCTTCTTCCTCCATGATCTTTATCAATTTAATCCCTTTGGAACATAGTAGATAGTTGAGGTTGCTGATCTCAATTCTGCACTTAGAAGTTTTTTTGCACTTGCTATGTTGTTAGCTTTTAGATACATTATTTAATCATAATATATTTATCCTCATATGATTTTAACATGTTATAGAGTAAGGATAATATACATGTTATATAGTGCTAAATGTGATTATCAAATTAACTCATTAAAGAATGATAATTAAGGTTAAGCACACCATGAGAGAGATTTATGCCTGCATAATTAAACATTCATGATTATATATACATTTCACATTATCAATTAACATTTATCAACTCATAATTATGCATATGATTGTTAATGATTTAAGCATATTTTATTTATCTTAATACAAGTTTTGTTATCATCAAAATCATATATAATAATCCTGGCACACATCTCCATGAACTGATAAGTTAAGAGGGGTGCAGTAGCATTATAGCCAAATTTTAGGGGATCACATTCCAAAGACTTCAAAAGAGAATAAATTTGGGGGTGTGATAGTAATACTGCCTGTAAGAGGAAAAGAAGAATAAAAATGAGAGTAAACCATCATGTATATGTCTATTACAATCTTTCTTGTTTGTGAATTCTTATTCCTTTTCTTTATTAGGTAAGTCTAAGGCTCTATTACAAACACAACAAGACCTATTGATCTCAGTGAAATCTTGACTAAGATGAGTGAACAATGATGAGCGGAATGAGCATATGGGGTTCTGAATTGAACATTTATTACTTAGTTGCATAAATTCCTTTGAGTATGATGTAATTTAGATTGAAGTGGCTATAACTCTTTGCACATGCACCAAGAATCAATGGTAGATAGGATGACATTTAGGTTGAAATTCTAGACATACATGATATTTTGAAGTTTTCTTCTGAGCTATGTTAATTTTCTTAAGGTCTTTGAAAGATGCACTTAATTAATGTTGTTTTTGTGTTTTTCCTGAAAGTTTATTCTTTTTGTTTTTCTATTAGAAAATTAATAAGTTTAGGGATATTTCATAAGTGAATTTATATCTAGTATTGTTTAAGCTTATTAATTATTGATTTTTGAGGAATTTATATGAAATTCATGTGTTTTTATGTGTGTTTTTAGGCATTGGAAAGTTGAGAAAATGGAGCAAAACCAAGGAAAAGAAGATTGTAAAGGGATAGCTGATGGAGGAGTCAACTGGAGGAAGTAGAATTGTGTAGACAAAGGGCAACAAAATGGGCACCATGATGCCACCTTCCCTACAGTGTGTGCATGTGGGTGTGCGCTATAAATGGTGGTTTCATGACGGCAAGAAAGGGGGACATTTTGGGGGATCTTTTGGCTAGCATTTCTTGGGATTTTCAAAGGGATTTCTTAGAGGCTTTGAAGGGGAGAAAGAAGGGCTTGAAGATCAAGAGGAAGAAGCTCAAATTCAAGGATCGAAAGATAAGCATCAAGGGGAAAGAAATTGCAATCACTTGTTTTCTATTATTTTCACTTTCTCTCATCCCTTATATCTTGAATTTAAGTTTGGATTCAGATCATGATGAACTTGAATGACTATATTATTGAATTATCTTTAATCATGAGCAGCTAAACTCCTCCTACTAGAGGGGAGATGGATTTTATGTGGATTTCATGGTGTGGTCAATGAATTGGGTGATTGACATTGTTATTGGTTTATTTACAATATTTTATGATTAATGCTTTCAATTTACTGACCATTTATTAAATAATTAATTATTTAGGATTTGGCACTTGGGAGAGGTAATCCTAAATAGGATCTAAGCATCATGACATAAATTCATAGATGACTTGGGAGAGCTTCTAGGTTTTATGAAATCACTTCGACGAATCACTATCATAATGCATTCTTAATCTTACAATTTTTATAGAGATATCAAAATTGAGGGGTTAAGAATAGATACTTGACTTGGCACTCAGGAGAGGGTGTTGAGTGTTTTGGCAATTCTTGATTTATAAATCAATATAGTGATCAACATAGAATAAGTCAAAAACATCATGACTGAAGCATAAGTGAGATCAACCCTCTAGAGTTTTCTTACTTTGACTTCTTCTTACCAAAGCATGCCATTTGTATTTCTTATTCAATTCCCTATTTCCTAACTACCGAGATAAAATTAAGATCATTTTTCATGATAACTAATGATTAATTAAGATCTATAATCCTTATGGAGAGGACACTCTCTTACCTTTATATTATAAAACTTGACAGCATACACTTGTAGTAGATTGCAGCAAACACCAGGGGCACAGGAAGAAGCCCTGAACTAGCCAGGAGAGTGGTGCATTTCCTAGAAAAGTATGTTTTAAATGTAAACAACCTGAACATATGAAATTTGTATGCCCAATGATATCAAGATGGCCAGGAGGACAAATGTCAAGACCTAGCTTAGGATGGGCAAGAGGGATAGGTTAAGTATCAAAATAGACCATAGGATTAGGGTCTGGGAGGCCAATTACATGTTTCCTTCATGGTGAACTAAGTCATATTAGACGTGACTGCCCCTCTTTGTAGAGTGAAGGTGGAAAAGGAGGATCTTGAATATCACAGTGTAACACCCAGGGAGTTAAAAATGAGGAAATTTTTTGTTAAAACTTATATTTGGGTATTTGAGATGATTTGAATGATAAACATATTAATTTTATTTGAAATTTGATATGCATTAAATAAGGTTATGAGAAAAGCTGGATATAAATGTGAATGGGCTGATTAAAATGTGATTTGATCTAGTTATTTGAGGACATTATTATGCATTTTAATGGGATTTTATTATGTTCATATGTCATAATTAATGAGGGATTAAATACATAAGAGAAATCAAGGTGTAAGGTGGAGGAAAAAATCCATAAAATGTAGGTAGCAGGTTAATGCCGTGGCACAACTTCAAACGAGAGAAGATCAGAGGCATACAATAGATTGGATGTCACGAATCACTTTAGCAAGGAAAAAATTTTGCCTGTCCAGTGAGTTTGATTCCTCAGCAACAGTTCAGTGGTGCAGCGAAGCACCAAAAAATCTAACTTTTTAGACAATGTTTCATTCCATTTTTATTATTTCATTCCATTTTTCTTTCTTCCCATGCCCCAAATTCATGCCCTAGCCTCGTTATGCTCCATCTCATGCCATTTTTGCTAGAAAATTAGCTTGTCTAAATGGAAAATCACTTGATCTCCCATTTGAACCTGAGTTTAAGCTATTTCAACCATGGAAAATGGAAGAAACATTCGATTTCAACCAAATGGAAGGTGTAATATGGAGTTGGGAGCTTGGTCCTTCATTTAGGAAAGACGAGTATGCTTGTAAGTGAAGGTAAGCCCAATCTCTCAGCGGAATTTCAGATTTTTGAATTCTAGGGTTTGGAAAATAATTTATACAAAGTGGATTTTAGGGCTTAAATTGATGTATATAGTTATAAATTCATGGGGGAATAATTTAATGAATTGATTATAGTGGTTTGGACATGGAAAATCATGATTTTGCTAAGCTAGGGTTTCTATGCATAGTAAAATTTGGGCATTTCCTGATTTTTATGAAATTAACCATGGGGTAAATGTTTAATGGCATGTTTATCATGTTTTAGAATATGTTTAGACTAAATTGGACTAGTGAAATTGAAATTATGATTATGCCCTAGTTAGTGATTAAAGAGGGTTTTTGTGTTTGGGCCATGTGAGCCACAAATTGATAATATTAAATATTTAATTAGATTGTTATTAAAGTTAATGACATGCTAGTTATATTATATAATGATTACTGATGATTGGAAGTGAGATTCCTTAAGAAAGCTTGTTGAATAGGTTAGATTTTAACTGTTCTCATATAATATGGATGTGAATGGACTATATGGCTTTGTTATGATAAGAGAGAATAGGGTGTTTATGCTAAAAAAATGACATGAACCATGATAGAATGATATAAAATGTACAGTGAATGAGGAAGACATGTCTCATGATTATATATATGACCACATGAATTATGCGGTTAAGAAAATAATTCACAATGAATGAAGATTTGATAACCTCATTCAATTAGTGATTAATAAAAGGAGTAATTGTTTGGTTTGATATGCATTAGTGGAAATGTCTTCTAAATGAATGGGATCATTACTTTGTACTGGATGATCTGAGAAGGATAAAAGGCCATGGAACTAGAAGATTGTATAATGATTCACTTGAGGTAAGTAGGCATTTGTTTCCATTAGATGGCTAGGGATAATTTATATCACTATTGATTTGAAATATGGGCATGTTTTGTTGAATGCATGGGGATTAGCCCATTTATATGAATTTGGGCATGTAAGTTTTCATTAGGGATAATGGATATCTCATGTTTGATTAAAAATTGATGTTTTTTAGTTGTAAGGGATAATGGGTATCCCTTAGATTGGAATAATTGATGTTTGGTTTAGTATGGGTGTCTAATGTAAGGGATGTAGAATATCCCTTTGTTATATGTTTAATTTGAAGCTTGATTCAATATGAGTTTGATTGGTTGGATAGGGATCACAAGGATATCTTTATTTGGCATTAATTGATGGACATATGTCCATTTGTGATTATTTATAATAAGGGGTATCGATTGTTTGATATGAAATATGCTATTATGGATTAATTATTGTTTATGACATTTATCTACTTAATGAGTTGCCCGAACTCATGCCTTCTTGTTTAAATTTTTAGTTGACAGGTCAAGTGAGGGACTTATGAGAAAAACCGAAGATTTATGATGGTATGATGGATTGGTGTTGACACCCCTTTGTGTGTATTTGTATAATTATAATTAAAGAATTCAAACTGATTTATTGAGAAAATGGATGGGCATGTCTTAGAAAATGTTGTATAATATTGTAATATTATGATATATTTACCCTTAAGGTGTAATGCCATATAGATTCTGGGCTGTGGGTAGGTTGGCTTAATCAATTATTTATGATTTTATATATAATTATGAAATTGCAATTTTATTTATGAATTGTAATTATGAGCATTGATATTTAGAAATTATGAGTTTGAATGATGGTATATTAGGTTTTAAATATTGATAATACAGGGTAGACTCTACCAAAATTTTGGTAGTCTATGCCCCTAATTTGGGAAATTGTAAGGAAAATAGTGAAGTTTATAGACCTCAGGGCGAGGTATCCTAGAATGAGACATAAGCATCCCCACCCTAAAAGTGGAGAAGTTGAGGTGAAAATAAAGGCAAATAACCTAAGTTGTGCCTCAGAAGGTGAGGTGTGACACATAGCAGCTTGAGCATGGCAGATTCCTGATGAGAGGTAGAGTTAGAAGAACATATCTGACACCAGGACGCCAACAAGGAGAGCAAAGGCCCCAAAGTGCTGTTGTGATATAGGCAACTAATGCATAGGAAGCACAAGCGATGGATAATATAATCATGGGTAATCCTTTTGTTTGTGATTATATGGCATATTTTTTATTTGATCCTGTGCATCCCAGTCAATTATGTCTATAGCATTTGTGAATAGAGTCGGTCTACCTAAATATCCTATGTATAATGTTGTGAAAGTGTCTACTCCCCAAAGAATAGTTATCAAGGCTACTGAAATGTGTTATTTTGTTCCCATGACAATTAAGAGTGGATAAGTTTATGTTGACTTGATCATGTTGGATCTAGAGGGATTAGATATTATCCTAGGTATGGATTGGTTGGCAAAGTATGAGGCCAAGGTAGATTGCAAAAACCAAATAGGTCACTTTGAGAACTCTAGAGGAGATTGAGATCATGTTTAGGAGCCTGCCTGTGCCTAAGCTTATATCGGTTATGGGAGCTATAAGCTTAGTGTGAAAAAAGGGTCTGAGGCAACTTGGTGTCTAATATACCTATGGTACGGGATTTCTCATATATATTCCTAGACAAATTGCTAGGATTGCCTCCAGAAAGAGAAGTGGAATTCTATATTAATCTTCAACCTGGTGCTAAGCCGATATCAAAAACTCCATATCAAATGACACCAGTAGAAATGACAAAATTGAAAGTTGTCATGCCCCACCCTCCCGGGGTTGTTACTCCTTTTTACACTGTAAATACACATGGTTATACCATGATTTTTTCAATTCCAGAGTGGGGTTGCTTTGATACAATTTTCTAATTTACCTAATTTCTAATGAGATTTCTATTAAAATTCGACAAAGTTTCCCCTAAAATATTAAGATTAGAACTTGATATACATCATTTATCAATTACAGCAATTTGAATTTATAAACATAAAATAATAATTTAAATTGACTCATTTTATCCACAACCCAAGACCTATCTTACACCATGATGACACTACACCTTAGGAGAAACATGTCATGTTATCACAATATTATTTTACATCATCTACTAAGACATGCCAATCCACCATTTTTATACATCATTTACAATTTCAATAAAATTATACAAATTCACATTAAACAAATTTTACAATGGAGTGTTAATCCAGATAATACATCATATTATCCAAAAGTATTCAGTCTCTCTCATAAATCTCTTGCTTGACCTGTCAACAAAAAATTTAAATAAGAAGGTGTAAGTCCGGGTAACTCAGTAAGTAGGCAAAAATAAATAAAATCAATAATCAATTCAACATAGCTGATTTGAATCCAAAATATGAATAACCTCGTATAAGCATTTACATTTTCAATACATAGTTATAAGGCTCAATCATCAATCCAATAACATTCAATTCTACTATGAAGATCCAAAATCCTCCTTATTCCAAACATATAATCATATCAAGGACAAAGAACATAGATTTATCAATTAACACCAAATAGGGAATTTCAATCAATCCCATCTAGTCAATCCATCTCATTCCCAATAAATTTTCAAATGATACCAATAACAAAGGGATATTCTCTATACCTCAATTTTAGATATCACTACACGAGAATAATCACATTCTGACAATATTATAATCAAAGGGATATTACTGATCCCTATCATTTATGTCATAACAAATCAATACAAACATTTATCATCAATAATTACAAGATATCCAATATCTCCAACCAAAACAAACAAGCCCGGATTCAAATCAATGGGATATTCATTATTCCCAATCAATCATACATTCAAACAAGGGGGTGCCTACTTACTTTGGGCTCTCAGCTCCAAATCGTTCCTCTAGCTCTATACCTTTTCATCCTTGTTAGATCATCTTGTATAGGGTAAAATCTCATTCATTACAAACATGGCTCGAACAAATTTCTTCCAAACCAATGAATATGATTTATGTCTAGACCCATATATCTCAAAGGAGAATCTTAAATTATTTTTATATTTAACTATATGAAATTTAAATCCTTATACAACATAATTAACATGCCATTAACCTCAATGATTAAAACAAACCAGCTAGTTAAGTCATTAACTCACCCAATTTATCACTTAAACACTTTATAGTCAAAATCCTTTTTAACCCAATTTGGGTCTTTGTCCAAAAATCAGATTTTTCATTCCCAAACAACCCAAACATATCCCAAAATAGTTTAATCCATGTCTTAAACCTTTCTCCCATGATAATTTCACAAAATTCATGAAATTCTCTAACTTTTACTATTCATAGAAGCCCTAGCTTGGCTAAAATCATGATTTATTATGCCAAATCATTCTCAATACCTTATTAAGCATGTATAATTCAGGTTCCCCATAATTTTAACATCAATTTCATCATTTTTCCTAAAATTCTAGAATTTTACAAAACCCTAGTTCAGCCCAAATCAAAATTTGGATGGGGAAAACAAACTTATGTTGTGAATTAAGCATGGCTGACACCCATAGATGAAGATCCAAGCTCCATGCTCCCATTGACATCTTCCATTTGAAGAAAATCGGCTCTTCTTCCACTGCTCATTGTGAAAACATTAAAAACCTAAGCTAGAAGGATGCTTGAGTGATTACTCATCTGAATCATCATGTTCCCTAGCTAATCAAGCAAAGGATTTGGCTAAATGGGGTCTAGGGACATGAGAACGGCATTAAGGAAGAAGAATGGAATAGAAAATGAAAAATATAATGGGTTTAGGGCTTAAAAAGATCGGATTTTTTGGTGGTCCGACGTGTCACAGAACCAATGTAGTGACATAGAAAACCTTGTCGTGACACAGACTTTGCTGACTACTCAGTGTTGCAACACTACCCTCTGTGTTGTGACATTGCCTCTCTATGTTGCGACATTAAGTTCCTATGTCACGACACCAACCTCCTGCCTCTCATTTCAACCTTATTTTTCACTTTTTCTCTAATCCTTCATTCTTAAACTTTCAATCATTACATTTCCTATTAATTTCATACATAATCATCCTTAAATACTCATTTAAGATTTAAATTCTCATCCCAAATTAAAATAATAACTCATTTATTGCAATAAGCTATTCAAATTTCAAATTTGTACTTGAACAAAATCATCAATGGCCCCATTTCACATAAAATACTTTAAACATGATAACTATCACCTTTCACATTTCATATACATTAAATGGAACATGTTCATACTATTTTCTACCTCATTTGAGGTCAATTGCTAAATCACCTATTCAGTTCTTTTTAACTAAATTTTCTGCTATAAGTGACTCAATATGCCATTTTCATTCCAAGTTGCATCCAATACTCAAACTAATGTGTCACACACGTTACAACATATATGATGACTAGTTTAGATCCTTTGTATAGATTAAATACATGCTTTTGCTCAAATTCACCTATTGAGTTCTTTTCACATAAGTTTCAACTTAATAAGTCAAAATTCTAAAATTATCTCAAAATTTTGATTCAATATCTCACACACATCACATTATACCTATTGATCAGTCTACATTAGTCATTCAAGTCATATACATGACTTTACTCAAAATCATTACTTGGATTCATGTTACTCTACTCAATCTTCCATAATAATTTCTTTACAAAACACTGCGTATCACCTCAATTCCTCACTTTACTGAAATGCAAAAAATATTTCCCAAATTTAACACCACAGGTGTTACAAAAGTGAAGTTACTAGATTTGATGGATAAGTGATTTATTCGTCCTAGTGTGTCATCATGGGGAGCACCAGTGTTGTTTGTAAAGGAGAAGGATGGAAGCATGAGGTTATGTAGTGACTATAAAAAACTTAATAAGGTGATCATCGAGAATAAATACCCATTCCCACGTATAGATGATCTCTTGGATCAGTTACAAGGAGTGAGAACTTTCTCAAAGATTGATTTGCAATCATGATATCATTAGATGAGAATTAAACTCACAGATGTGCCTAAAACTGCTATTAGGATGAGATATGGGCATTACGAGTTTCTAGTAATGTCATTTAGTTTAACAAATGCTCCGATAATTTTTTTATAAATTTGATGAATAGGGTGTTTAAACTCAACCTAAACAAATTTGTGATTGTGTTTATTAAGGATATTTTGATATGTTCCAAAAGTAGAGAGGAGCATGAATATCATTTGAGAATGACTCTGCAGAAATTAAGAGAAGAAAAATTGTATGCTAAACTTAAGTAGTGTGACTTTTGGATAAATAGTATAGCCTTCTTGAGCCATGTGGTTTCTGGAGAAAGTATTTTAGTTGATACTCACAAGATAAAAGTGGTGGTGAACTGGCCTAGATCGAGTAATGTGATAGAGATTAAAAATTTCTTTGGATTGGTTGGATATTATTAAAGATTTGGGGAAGGATTTTCCATAATTACTATGCCTCTAACCAGATTGACTCACAAAGGGATCCAATTCGAATGGACTGATAGTTACAAGGAAACCTTTTAGGAATTGAAAAGGTGATTAGTAGAGGCGCCAGTATTAACGGTACCATCTGGATGGGGAGGATTTGTGGCTCATAATGATGCTTCAAAGAAAGGACTTGGGTGAGAATATTAATGCAAAATGGGAATGTAATAGCCTATGCCTAAGGCAGTTGAGGCCATATGAATAGAATTATCTGATTCATGATTTAGAACTGATAGTAGTTGTCTTTGCATTAAAAATTATGGAGATGTTATTTATACAGTGAAAAATGTGATGTGTATATCGATCATAAAAGTCTGAAATATATTTTCACTCAAAAGGAATTAAATATGAGGTAGAGACGATGGTTGAAATTGTTGGAAGATTACAACCTGAACATTCATTATCATTTAAGAAAGGCCAATGTAGTGGCTTATGCCCTGAGTAGGAAATCTGGGAATAGCATGGTGTGTACACTCACTCAGAAGAAAGAATTGTTTGAAGCATTGAGGAACCTATATCTAAATATGGCAATGCAAGGGTTGGTTACCTTGATGTGTCAATTAAGTATACAACCAACCTTGATAGATGAAATCAAGATAACCCAAGATGAAACTACAAATGAGGAGTTCCAAAAATTGGAAGATAAAGCACAAAAAAATGAAACACCAAACGTTTTGATGGGTGTGGATGGCATTCTGAGATATAGAAATTAGATGGTGATTATTAGAGGAGCTGCAGTTATGCAAAAAGTACTTGAGATGCACATTATTCACCTTATACTATTCACCCTAAAAGCACAAAAATGTATCATAATTTAAAATCACAGTACTAGTGGAATGACATGAAAAATGATATAGCTAAGTATGTGGCTACATGCTTAATATGTCAAAGGGTGATAGGTGAGCATCAAAGGCTAGGTGGCTTATTGCAACCCATTAAATTCCTAAATGGAAGTGGATGGATATTACCATGGATTTCATTATAGGCTTGCCAAAAATAGCAGCAGGATATGATACTATTTGAATGATTTTGGACAAACTAACTAAAGTGACCAATTTTATACTAGTCAAAACGACATTCACGACAGAAGAGTATGCATGGATTTATCATAAAGAAATAGTAAGATTGCATGATGTGCCTAAATCTATTATCTCAAATCAAGGGTTGGAAATGTAAATAACCTCTGTATTGGAATGAAGTAGGCAAGAGTGCATTATTAGCCCACAAATGATAGTAGATATAACAGATAAAATGGCTCAAATTAAAGAAAACATTCAGATCACTCAATCATGCCACAAGAGCTATGCTGATACTCGCAGGCATCTTGGAATTTCAAGCAAAAGACAAATTATTCTTGACAATGTCTCCTATGAAAGGTGTAGTGCAGTTTTGCATGAAAGGCAAATTGAACTCGAGATGTGTGGGCCCTTATAAGATTCTAGAGCAGATCAATAGAGTGGCATATCAAGTGGCATTGCCACCCTCTTTAGTGGAATACATGATGTATTCCATATATTGTCATTGAAGAAATATAAGTCAGATCCCTCTCATGTAATAGAACTAAAATGTAACGCCCCGCCCTCCTGGGGTCGTTACTCCACTTTACACCATAAATTCACATGATAATACCATGATTTTTCCAC
>JAYJMB010002616.1:0-15080 GCA_036873735.1 Pouteria campechiana
GTAGACTGAATGTTTCTTTCAGCAGTCCTTACTCTGGAGAGTAACTCTTCTGGGTCTGGATAGTCTTCTTCCTGATAACCATATCTAGGAGTTCTGAAGACTTCCCTTTCTTCTCTTCTTGGTTGAGAAGAAACTGACCTCTCGGGAGGTCCAGTGAGAACAGATCTTTCTAGCCAGTTTCTAATACTTCCTATATTAGATGATCCTTGGCTTTGATCTTTCTCGGGTCCTTTTTCTGGTTCAACCATGATGTTGACCTAAGGATTTTTCACTGGGATTAGCCTCAGTTCTTTATTAAAACGAGGCTCTGATACCAATTGCAGGGCGCTACAGCGAATTTGAAGCGGAATGCGGAATTTAATCACTAGCAGTTTCGGATCTGGTTGATGAAGAGGTAGATGAGGGAACTATTGGCTTTTTTCCTTGTTTCCTCATTTCAGCTAGTTGTATTTGAGCTTCTAATTCTCTTTGTTCAGCAAGCGCTTCTTGCTTTTCTAATTCATCTTCTATTGTAATTCGAAGAGCGATTTTTCTCAATGCGTCTCTTACGTTTACAATAGCATCATAGATTATCAAACTAACTTCTTTTTCAGCATATCCCAGAACATTTGCTGAATCAGTTAGATATCCTTCTATAGCTCTAAGTCTCTTTTGTTCTGATCTTAACTTTTTTGCAGTTAATCCAGACATTTTGAAGATCTAAAAGAAACTTTTATAGAAGAAAACAAGATCATCCTAGTAACATTAGGATCTGATCTTCAACATCCTTAATCAATCGCTTCATCCACCTGCGGTGTTCGCGGAAATAGGCGATTGTTCGGATTGCCTCTATGTCATATGCGTCAAAATTTTCTTTTATGCCTTGTATGAGTTCATCAAGAGAGTCTAATTCCTTTCAAAAATCTTTTAGAGTTGCTTGTAATAAAGGAATGCGCCAGAGGTTTATCCGATGCTTCCAATGAATGCAGAGGTTTATCTGATAGGCCTGGATGCCTGGCGATTGTCGGAAGACTAGCTGGTTTTTGTTGTGGTGGGATCCTCTGGTGAGCACCTCTAGAGGTTTATCCGACGCTTCCAATGAACAATGAATGCGGAGGTTTATCTGATGCTTTCAACGAATGCGGATATGCCATCTTTATAAATAAAAGAGCAAATTATCACTAGGTGACACGTTGAAGAGTTCGTTAGCAAGTTGAAATTTTTTTATTTTGTTTTTATTAATTAGAAAACTTAGAAAGATTATAAATAAATCAAATCCATATTTTTAGAAGTAATTTAATTCCTTCAAACTATGTTAATGTTATTTATTTTTCAAATACCAGAAATCATCTATATAAAAAAATATATAAAATATACAAAATAATAACAATAGAAATGAGAGTTTCATCACTAAAATTAACCTATAATATATTTTTATATAATTTGATAATTATTGTTATATTTTTATAATAATATTATTATTATATTCACTAGTTGGATAATGTGTATAATATTACATGCGTCCTTATGACACCAACATGATTTCAACTATAAAATCATTTATCTAATACTTTTTATTTCAGATCATCTTAGTATTTAATTAATAATTTTTTAATAAATTATTAATCTTTATTACTTTTATGTTGCATTCCCTGACATTTTTTACATGAATATTTTTATTGATATATAATAGATAAAAGATCTTTAATTTTTTTAAGGGATTAAATTAATTCTTATAATGTTTAAATAGAAATAATTAATTAACTATAGAAATATCAATATAAAAAATACAGTGTGACACATAAGATAAGAAATCATAAAAAAACAATTTACTAAAAATATTTGCTATATAACTCATTTTTTATCATTAAAAATCTTATATTATCTTTTTCTAATAATTGAATATATTCAATGAACTAAATTATATATAATATGATAGAGTTCTTTTAACTTTAAAATAATTTTAACTGCAAATGTGTAAAATACTAAGATGATATAAACTAAATAAAATGTTAGATAACCTTTTTATGGTTGAAATCACATGGCTGTATCGAATAGACCCACAATATATTCTGTATGATTTAATTTATAAAAATATTAATTTTTTGATATCATAAAAATGATCATATTAGAATTTTATCAATAGAGCACTAATTTTCATTATTATTATTTTATATAGCCTCTATATGTGCTTTATAGTGATTTTATATTAAAAATGGTGACATTTAACCTAGTTTAAATAAATTAAATTAATTTTTAAAGTATATATAGGTATTTTTTTATTTATGATTCCATGTGACAAATCAATGACATTTATAAAAAGGGAAAAAAGAATAAAAAGAAACGATTCATTTATTTTTTTCGCACACCCTCAAAGCATTCTAATTAACGAAAATAAAATCAAAAGGTTTTCATCTTGCTAACAAGCTCTTCAACGTCTCATCTCCTGATGCCTTGCTCTTTTATTTATAAAGGTATTCTGCCTAACCCTTCTATCATTACGAGGAATGCTGCATGCTTTCTTGAGAAGCTTTTTGTACAGTAACAACGGACGAAATTGTGAGAGATAAAGAGCCTGACCTATCGGAATTCAAGGCCACGCCTGCCGTGACAAACTGGGTATCGGCTGTAATATCGCCAACGCAGTTCTGGCACGCCCGTGAAATATGATGAGGTACTGTCCATGGTATGGTTGCACCAAAGCTGAGATCAATCTTTAACACGATCTTATCCTCATAGCGTGAATGGGCATTAACCTCTTCGACAGGTTGAATTGAATAGCAACTATATATGTATATTGGAGCCCCGGCATGCACGGTTTCAAACGCTTGCTCATCCATCCTTTGCTATTCCCTGTGCCGTAGCCAACGGTGAGGCCTTCTTTTTACATTCCATATGATAGGGTGAAATTAATGAAAAGTAGATAGGACGATTTCAATTGATAATCCAAGTATGGATTAATAATGGCTAGCATTAACCTTTGTTACTCGATGGCACTTAGCATTAAACATTAATCAATTCCATTTTAGCGATCTGCTCGATTTGTGATTATTAGTTAGACAGGGTCATTTGGCACATTTGCGCATTTCTTTGTCCGAATCTATAGCTCAAAGTGTTTGGTTCATCAATCTGCCACGTCTACTTCAGAACTAAAGAAAGTTTCTGTTGTATCAAAAAAGTGCCTGGGGAATGGATTTGCTTGGGATGCGAGAGAAAATTGATGTCACGGTATGGGAACCAACTCAGCCATAAAACAAATAAGAATAAAATAATTATAGATAAAAGATAAGAATAAAAAAATATAGATAATAATAATAAAAAGTAAAATTACTATAAAAGCACATGGTTAGGAAATGAACTTTCTACGAAATTAAATTCTGTGAATTTCAAATCCGCTCAACCGAAATAAGGCATTTTCTTTTTCTCCTGTTGGAGCTTAATTCCAGCGCACAAAATTAGGGTGCTTGCCCATTTTTCCAAAGAAGACGTATCGTGGCTTTGTCCAAGCTCCAGCATACAAAAATAGGTAGGCTGCTTGCTCATTTTTCTACAGAAGACATATTGCATGTCGCTTTATCCTTTAGAAAACCAATGTTGACATCGAATCGTACTCAAAATCCGGCCAGCGGTGGTCCAGAATAAATGAACCACGCCCATTTCTATATTTGCGTTATTGTGGATGCCCTTTTGCCTATAATTTCCTATAGTGGTTGCTCTTTTTCCTGTAGAAGACATATTATTGCATGTCACTTTATTAAATCAATTTCTGACATTGAATCGTACTTAAAACCCTGCTAGAAGTGGTCAGAATAAATAAAATACGCCCATTTTCTATATTTCCATTAATTTGGAGTCCACAAATTTCTGTCAATTATATACCACCCACAGTCTTAGTACATCAGGACAGGCAGGACAGCATGTGGACAGTCTTTATGCATAGTAGCCGCTCAGTAATCAATCCATCTCCCTCCCTTTCCTCAACATCACGAGCGGCTGGTTAGTTTGTTTTTAGTCTTGTCATTGCTTGCAGGGGTTTTTACCTGAGGCTCTCGCCCAAACAGCTCGCCAAACTGCCGCCTCATGTCTTAGGATTGAAAATCCCATTCAAAACTTTGGCGTTATTTCATTGGTTGTTTTTTCGTACCACACGCGCAAATAGGATGGTATTAGAAAAGAAAAAAAAAAAAAAGGTAATAATAATAGATTGATGATAGAGGATATATCCGTAAATTAGGGACCCCACACAATTATAAATGCTAAACCATGTGGTTTGGTGAAATTAAGCGGTGGATATAGAATTGATGAATTTTTGTGTAATGCATCAAAATCGCGTGTGTAGAGAGTGATTGACTTCCGGATTGATTGGAAATTACACCGGGCATATATTGGCTTATATAGGGGTGCGGGCTGATGAAACTCAAGTTTTCCTCAACCTCAACCTTGATCTTATTTATAAAATTTTAACCATAACTTTAACCTTAACCCTATTTGTAAAACTTCAACCTTTACCTTAATTTTGAAATTCAGGCTCAGGTTGAGTTTATGATTGGAATTCAGGTTAATGAAAGAAGTTAGTTTGCTAAAAAAAATTAAATAATTATCTCATTCAAATTAATAATAGAGAAAAATGTCAATCATGATAAACCCAAGCTTGGATTTGTAAGCCAAGTTTACATACTTAACATACATAATTTCTAACCTTACTACATATTGAGGACTCCATGATGCTTGGACATGCAAATCACCTCCTCAAACTTCTAAGCGTACACGATATCATAAACCTCTTCTATATAATATCTACGCAAAAAAGAAACCTTTTAGTTTTGTAATTTCTTTTTCAAGTTTTTCCTTCTTATGGGCTTCATCTTCCAGCATCTTGCGGAGCTTTAAAATCTCAACATTTCCAGCTGCTTGGGATATTCAAAAATCAGAAATCAACTTATAATTTCACAATTGGACAATGGCAAAGAAACCCATTCATTGAATATGGCCCATGCAAAACAAAAAGGAAATAGAAAAAGTGAATGCTGAACCAAATGAATAACATGACAATTGGATAAATTTTGAAGACCGTTTACATATATAGTTACACAAGATCTATCAATGCCAGTGCCATGAAGCTTATCAAGTACTAAGCTAGAAATTTTGAAGCATAAGCAGCCACATGTTGAACTCCAAAACATCTAGAATTTTATATTGAACATCTTGAATTTTACCCATCTTCTCCACATGTGATTCACAAACCTTGATCATAGTTGGTGTATGCCTGGGAAGACAGTTATTATAAATTCAATAAAGAATTGTATAGCATATTGAGCTAGAATTTCATTCTAGGACTGGAAATTATACAAAGCAGTGATACCCATTATTGGTACCTAAGACTTTCAAGCAATTTGTGATATTTCATTTTCAAAATTACCTATAAAAGAAAAACCCAGTTTTTTGCAACAGTGACCAAAGTAGCATCATTTGGAGATGTAGCCTAATATACAATCTTCTCTGGTGATTCATCACCTTTAGGAAGCATAGTATGATAGGTCAAAAGGCATCTAAAGAACTACTAGGACAAAAAAATTCCATTTAGAATGTCATAACAAATAATAGTAGCACCGACCTTAAGTAGTCTTCCAGGGCAGAGGTAATTATATGGCCAGATAAGACTTTTAACAATATACTGCAATATTACAGAAGCTACTAGAAAAATGTTAGATCTTGTACAAGTATACATAATCACAAGTAATATAGATGAGGTAAGTTGAGTATCGCTACTACGAGGAACTAGATTTTTACACACTAAACATCAAACTTATACTAAATCAGTAATATTTGATTAAATGAAATTCAGTAGATAATATAAGAACTAAATTTGAATAATCAATAAAGTTGACAAATTGTAAGAGCAAAAGAAGAAATATTAATAGATGAAATATCTAGGAATTCAACTTCACCTAGCAAATTCACTTATATTGATGAATTGCATTGAGTAAATAATTATTCTTCTCATTGTCAATCAGATACACTAAACTATCTAGCGCTCTTTCTCAAGCACTAGAGAAATAATTATTCACTATGTCTCCATGCAAATCTAAATTAATAAACTCATTTAGCTTAAGCATCGAAGTGTAATATATGCACTCGCAAGGTTATATTCACATGGATTACACATATACAATAGCTACTTCTAGATTTCGTTTTATCATATGTTCTTCAATTCAAGAGTCTATTCCTAATTCACCTCTCTTGAGTATAAATTAAGAATCTCTCAAGCACATATACGCATTAAGCTTAGAATAGAAGAAACAATGAGAAAAAAGATAATTTAACTCAAAAATCAAACATCAATACAAGCTTCATTACTAAGATCCATTTAATCCTAGATAATAGAAATTTAGAACATCATATTTGAATTAAAACTAACTAAGTAACGTATAAACATCATTATAATCCAAGTTTGAATGTTGATTCAAAAACAAACAATGAACTAGAAAGAAAATAAAATATTCAGGTTGTAGCAGCTTTCTCCAATGATTTTTTCGCTCTAAATTCTTCTCCTCGTCCAACTCTCTGCCTCTACTCCACTCTATTTTCCTTTCTCTTTCCCTAGATGTCTCCTTAAATAATCCAAATAGCATGATTATAATAACACTCCTCCACGAATTACAACTCCCTTACATACAGAAATCCTCTTCTAAAAATAACTTTGTCTTTTCCATCCAAAAAGGTTATTTTCATACGATTTCCAATAATAGATGTTGCGCAATTGATTTCTAAAAGATCCTTTCTAGATATTGTAATAGTTTATGCATTCCAAAAACTTCTAAAAATTCATGAATGTATGCAAAGAACTTTGTTTCCAAAAATAACTCAGATGATTACAAGTTTCGATCATTGTAAAACCCCATTGCTAAAAAAATATATTATTGATCATAGTTTGGACAACAACATCTGACACTTGGAAGAACAACTAAATTTGTTCTTCCAATTTTAAGCTTTGATTTCAAATTTTGATTCTTGTTAAGCTGCTCTAGAGGGATATAAATCGAGCTACAAATTTGAATTATTGCTTCGGAGTCACGTAAGTGAACTTCGAAGTCAATAAATATTGCTTTGGAGTCACTAAATATTAACTTCGGAAGCAACAAAGTGAACTTCGAAGTTACTGAAGCCAATTTTGGAGATATAAGTCTACTTCGGAGGCATGCAAGTGAATTTCGGAGATACTGAAGTCAATTTCGAAGATACAAGTCTGCTTCGGAGGCACGCAAGTGAACTTCAGAGTTACTAAAGTGAATTTTAAAGTTAAAAAATATTGCTTTAGAGTCTTTGAAGTGAACTTCAGAGTTACTAAAGTGAACTTCGAAGTCACCAATTCTGCTTCGGAGTTTTTGATGTCTTAGAACAGTTTTAGTAGAATTATCATAATTTTCTCATACGAACTCCAAATTGAGTAATTTTTATTGATTTTGATAGATAATTTCAATATCTATAATTTTATATTAATTAATTTTCCTAATTCTGCATATATTTTGAGTCATAAAAGCTTAAAATACCACCTTTTGTGTTACCTTCGAAATTGATACTTCAAAGTTTTTTAGAGAAAGTACCAATATTTTGATCATAACTTTCTCATACAAACTCGGAATTACTCTATTTTTTTTGCATTTGACATATAATTTTAGGAGCTACAACTTTTTTGTTAATCACTTTGTCTGAATCATCCATATTATATGAGTTGTGAGCCTTTAAAGTGACATCTTCTGTCAAATTAAGTAGCAAACGAATGTACAGCACTACAAGCAGTTGCACTATTTTAGTCATAAATTTCTCATATGAATTCAGAATAATATTATTATTAATGCATTAGAAAGCTAATAACAAAGACTAAAACTTTTATGTTGAACACATTTTTTAAATATTCCTCCATCAATCCCAAAAATTTCTTTAAAGTAACATCTTTTGTAATTTTCAATTTCATTTTACGGATCAATAAAATAAACTCTATTAAGTGCAATATCCATTGAAAAAATTAAAAGAAGATCTTAAACATATGAATTTAAATATAAAATTATGATATATTATAAACTTATCAAAAAGTAATCCTAAGTCTACAAAAAAATGAACCACAAAATAGTTTCATTCAAACCAGTTGTACAATCTTAATGGTGAAGCTAAATGCCACCATTTACAACCCCACATGTGCATTTTTCAAAAATAGGTGCAACTGATCATGCCAGCAAGTGCCCTGATAAATCCATCTCTAGCATTGATGAATACCCTTAACTCATCACGGGTGCCTCATGGACATATATCCATAGGACTTGGTTTTGAAGCTTGCATATGCATTGCCAAAAATACCCTTCCTAGATAAATGATCTATCTATATCAAGCTTCATCCAATCTAAAGAATGAATATTAATAGCAATAGCACAAAAATAAAGGCCTAAGACATGCACACTAGTGGAAAAAGCTTATTATGAAAGATCACAGTTGCTAAAAGAAATATGCACAATTCTCAAGTTCTAAAACCTAATGCATTGTCTTTTGATTGAGCATTGTATTCTTTTACTAAGTCAATGACTTTCTGATGAGATCCATGGTCTCCAAGGGACATGTTCAGTCGAGCAACATTCATCCTAGCCTCTACTAGCCTCCACATCATTTCTTGAGTGTTTGTTGAGGGACGTACTATGCAAACAATCTTGATCTTAAGCCTAACACTCGACTTGGACCACATGTCTACTGTTGTTTCCCCGACCTAAACATTCCTTGGCTCCAAAAATTCCTCATCTCCTTGATCAACAATCACCACCATTTGCAAATAGATATGATGCATGAACAATATCAAATACAATTTCTACGATAAAAGAAATCTCCAGGAAAAGACGCCAGGGGGTGGTGTAGGGAACATTAGAGCAACCTACTATTAACTCCGCCCTTAAAAGGACAACTAAGAACAAAATTGCAGTGAATCCTAACTTCAACAAAACGTAAACCTATCATAGCATAAAAATAGAGAAAACTACAATATTGTCAAAGATTGTAGAAGAACAAAGCTATCAAGCTTAGGAAATTTCTATCAAAATACGAAAAAAAATTTAAGAACTTTCCTAGAAATTGAGAGTCATATGTTGTGGAAGCTCCGATACCAATTTTCAGGATCATGATTATAAACATATGATCAATATAGCATAAATAATCATACACAAGAAATACAAGATTTATGTGAAAAAAATTTCAACTTAGAAGAGAAAAATCATTGAAGAGAGATAATCAATTTACTATAAAATATAGGTTACAGATATATACCCAAGATGTCTGACACACATCTCATGAAATGTCTCATCCTCAAATAAACATATTCTAATAACCCATCATAGAATTCCTCCACTGAATTCCTAACTAAAACTCCATTATATGGCTATCTTAGTGGACACCCTAAGCACATCTCACATTCGCAGGCCCATCTCACATTCCCCAGGCCCACTAAAATCTGCGGAATAAAAGACACACTAACCCAACATGGTATTCTCGAACGGACTCGACCATTGGTGGTTCTGAGACTCGTGATGCAACGCGTGGTGGTTCAAAAAAGCCATAAAACTTGAGTGCATCATTGTACTCGTGGATGGTGAAAACGATGCAGGGGTTCGTGAATGTAGGAAGGTAGGCTGGAAGCATTCACTTGAGAGAAGTTAAAAAAATATAACTTTCAATGATGATACAGCAAAATGTTTCCATGTCCAATATCCTTTTTGTGTTCTCTTGCACCGTGATATTTTTTAGGATTTTTTCAAAATAAAATCTGTAAATATGTCTATTTGCATTTTAATCCCTATATGTTGGCTATTTATAAAATAACCTCGCAATCTAAAAATTCCGGTAGCCATTTTCTTTTGGTCCAAATTGCCTTCCAACATTTGAGAATAGAACCGTTAAAGGATTACACGTCACCGAAGAAAATTTTCCCAATCTAACCTCTCTATCGTATTTATCCAGAAACATAAGAAGAGATCCCGAGCACCAAAATCTTATATCAGGATAACATATTGGCTTTGCTTTTGGTCCGTCGCGATGTTCCAAACTTAGTACATCACCTTCTTCGACAGGAAGAAGCCACTCCAGCCGTTGCCCTTCCAACCACTCGTCAGCGACTGTCTGACGGTCGATCACGTCGTTCACCAAAATGGAAACGCGATTACAATCACTCACCTTAGTTCACCTAATCGAATCCACTAGTCCGGTCGCCGATCAGTTGAAACAACAATCGCCGCTGCCCCGGTCATCGACCGTCCGACGCTCGATCAACTCCATTCACTAGAACGGATACGCAATTCCAGTCACTCTCCGTTGGTAAATTCACCGGATTCATAAGTTCGGCCTTCGGAAAACGGAGAAAAGAACCGCCGCCTTTGTTTCTTCTTCGCTGCTGGTGAACCACCAGCGCCATTCGCTATGCCTTTTTCTTCCTCAATGCTGGCCTTCTGCTGTCGCCTCTTTTTTCAATTTCGACGAGAACCCACTAGCAAACTCAAGCCCTCAATGTCTTCTTTGGTGGAAAACCCACGGGTGGTGCTGCAAACAGGTTCTACTCGGTCGGCGACGTCTGAGCATCAGGCAAAGGCAAACGGACGGCAATGCAATGGCTTTTTGTCCGCGTCAATGAAGAGAGGGACCATCAGCAATTGGTGGGCGTAAGGTTGCGGCGTTGATGTGGAGGAAGAAGACAACAGCCATTTCTAGAATTTTCAGACAATTGGAGAGGCGATCCGGTGTGGCGTTGGGTGAGGCAGAGTCGAAACGGTCTTGCCGTTTAGGTGGTTGGGTCAGATCGCCCGACGGACGATCACCACTTGGCTACATGAAGAAGTAGCGGCGGCTTCATTCTCCAGCGCCAGGGGGCAATTTGGACCATAAAAATAGTTAACACCATTTTTAGACTGGAGGGTTTATTTACAAAGCCCTCAATTTTACAGGGTTTAATTTGCTAATAGCCAAAATACAAGGGTTAAAACACAAATATTCATAGTTAAAGAATCTATTTTGTAAAAAACTCAAATATTGTTATGAAATCTAAGCTAATTATCATACTTATTACAACGTATCCTTTTATGAATTCAAAAAGCATTTTGATTAAAATTTTGGGAAGAACCAAAATAAGATTAGTCAAAATTAGTGTTTTTAAAGTCGACACATAAAAAATCAATAATCCTAAGTATAATGATTGAATTGAATATAACTAAAAGATAATAATGTGCAAAAATGGTAAGATTTCACTACAAATTTTAGTATTTTTCAATAATAGTTATTTATAAAAATTATTCTTAACAAAACATCTTTTAGATCCTATTCGGAACATGTTTGCAGGCGTGCCCTTCTTTGCCGTGCTGCGCTAACAGTTATGCTCGTCCAAGCCTGTTGTCCATTTGTTCTTCGTTTGCTTGCTTCTTCTCCTTTCGGCAATTGGAAACATACTGTCACCCAGTAGCGTAAGATTGGATGGGTCAGGGAATGAGTTGTTGTCCATTTGTTCGTTTGCTTGCTTCTTCTCCTTTCGGCAATTGGAAACATCCTGTCACCCAGTAGCGTAAGATTGGATGGGTCAGGGAATGCGTTTGTGCTTGTACCAGAAAGAAGCACTGAGAACATTTTATTCAAACATTTCAGCTTGTGTGGGCTATTCACCTATGAGGAATGATTTGTTTGAGGCCATAATGTGTAATCTACTCTTAGAGTGAAAGTGTTCAAAACATGCTTCACCAAGTTGATCTGATTCCCTAACCATTAAAATTAAATTAAAGTATGATTTAAAGATACCTTTTAATAGTTTCGATTATACTAAGATGGACTATAAAGTCCAATCAGTTTAGATTGGACTGCCACTACTTTAACCCTTGTGCCAGTCCAATCTCAACCGCCCATGCTACTGCGTGCAGTCTATGGGAAATACGCGATAGATGCTTCGACAGTCCTCCATCTCCTTTCATTCCTTCTCTTCTTCTTGCTTTCCGTTCTCCACATCGCCAGCATCTGCCTCCACGTTCGGAAATCAACGGCTGGGATCCCTCCCGGCAGCTGCGGTTTCCCCCTCATCTGGGAGACGCTTGCATTCCTCGCGGTCAATAACAGCAGCAGAGGATTCTAAGACTTCGTCCGGATTCGACGGGAGAGGTAAGACCCTCGCTAACGTGCTCTTAGGACTGTGTGGGTAGGCATTGAGTTTATAAGATGATATTATCTATAAAATTTGATCATTTAACTATATGGATTGGAAATGCAACCTTAATATTATGGTCAAATGGAAACAATTTAGATTAATTTGATTGGAAGATCACTAATTTGGACTGTTTAAGGGATGAACTTCCGACTACATGGCCTGAAATTTACGTGCACATGTAGTATAAGTCAGTGTATAATGTTGTCTCGAAATTCGACAAGGTGGATTTTACATGGCTTGCAATTTCTTCATCGGGTATGGGAATTGCTGCAAGACGAACATTTTCGTGAGGACCCATGTCTTCATTTCAAGTACTGAGCCTGCTAAGGTGGTTTTAGGCAGTGACTTCGTGGATTTCAAAAGAGGTACATAAGATCGATTGCTGAGCTTCTGGGGGATCAGAGCTTGCTTTGTATTTCTCAAGAAAACCACAGGCGCATCCGGAGCAGTCTGTCTGACCTTTTCACTCTGCAGTATATGTCCTCCTTCATCGAACGGTTTGTTGAGATGGTTACTAGTGCTCTGAATGAGTGGAAAGGAAAGAAGACAGTGATTGTCCTCAACGACACCATGAAGGTCGGTTATTCTTCCTTTCGAGAAGAGTGTCTCTCGTGATAGAAGTAAAACTGTATACCACTGACTTCCCACTAGAAGAGTGATTCAATTCTCTAGTATAACACTAGGCAGGAGGAGTTTATACTTACACATTGCATCATAAAAATTAAAACACCAAACTAAAAACTAACTAATCTGTGGCCTCCACTGCCACCTAGCTGGTTGAAATATGCAGAGGTCCTAGCCTCTGATTCATCATTTTTGAAGCAGGACTGCTTGACTGTTGCCAAGTGTTAGAAAGAACCAAGTTCGTGGTACAACTAGGCATTACCACATCTTGGCCACCTTGGTTTTATTCTACGTGCCTGGCTGCGCAATGTGCATGCGTGCCTCCTATAAGTACCAAAATTTCTACCCCCGTATGAAAATGAAACCATGCAGCAGAAATAACAGCAACACTAAATTAGTTCACTGTTTCCCATTTGGATTGATCACTCGTTTTGGTTCCAGACAACCTGAGCCAACGGTTCCTTTTCAAAAATGTTTTTCTGGGCCTCCAGTAAAAGAAACGTGCTCCAAAAATGAACTTAGCCCATGAATTCAACAAAGGCGTCAAAACCAATAAATCAACAACAAAGTTTCAATATTAGAAAAACTTCGCCAGCGCAGCAACCAGAAGTGATTGGTTGAAAGAATTCTCAAAGCCAAGTTTTCAGACCCCTTATCATTTATATGATATGTTATTTAATTATCTTTAATAATTCTAAATTTTCTATATTAAAACCTATATTTTAATCATTAAATGCATCATTTTCATAAAAATGTGTATTTTTTTTTCATTATTCATTTTATAGCTAACATCAATAAGTTGATTGATGACATCATTTTTCAGGTTTCCTTACAAGTGTTCCAATACCTTTTCTGCGTTCACTTCTATGATGGTCTATTCATATCATTCCAGATTCTGAAATCTGCTGCTGGCATCGGGTGTAGATATCATGTCACCAACTCAACATTATTTGCTGCAGATATCATTCATTGCCAAATGCGAGATGCTGTCGGGTTTCAAGGATTTGAATGAATAAGAAATTTTTCAGAACGATGTTAGTGAAGTTTGTGGTGCAATCCTGGCTTTACCCCTGAAATTACCCTGGACCAGGTTCTACAAAGGTTTGAAGGTATTCAATTATTCGGAAGGCTCCTTACTGTAGCCCATCATTGTTTTTTCTTTCTTCTTTCAATTTACTTTTAATGATCCACCATAACATGATATTAGAAACATTTATTTGGTGTTGCACCCAGGCAAGGAAAAGAATTATGGAGAGGTTAGAAAAAATTATAACAGTTAGAAGAAGGGGGCTAGAATATCATGAGGATTTCTTGCAATCTCTTTTGATGAAGGATCAATCTTCTAGTAACGGTCCGTTGACAGATGTACAGATCCAAGATAACATCCTGACTCTGATAATTGCAGGTCAGCCTTCCATGCATATCTGAAATTAGCCTACAAAGGAAATTGGCCCCCTTTTTTCCTAACAATAAAAAATAGCCTTTTGTGCCAGGTCAGGTTACAACTGCAACTGTAATGACATGGATGGTCAAGTACCTTGATGAGAATCAGGGGGTTCAAGAAACAGTGAGAGTAAGATTTTAGGCTTTAAGTGACCCACAAAATAAGTGGTCCTAGTCATGGAGATACATCCCATTTATGGAGGACCTAGCACTTTTTTCTCAAGTGTTCCAATTTCTCAACTTAGACTGTCTCACTCAAGATGGGCATGTCTTAGGGTCTGTTTGGCCCAGCGCTACAACAACATTAACGTGCTTTTAAATAAACCAAAGCACTTTTTGAGGGAAATAACACTGTTTGGTTAGAATATCATTCTACTTTTTGAAAACCGTAAAAGTCGGTTTCTAGCGTTTATATCGAAGCTCTGATTTAGAGGTTCTTTCTCACCTTTGGAAATGGAGTTTTTATTAAATGAGCTTAATAAATAGTTTAAATTTTACTGTCAGCCGAACAGACCCTTGGTAATGCAGATAGAGTTGCACGTGATGGTGACAAGGCCCATATCTTCTTTTGAGGTCCATGGGCAGAGACCAACTTTTTTGTCCGGTCTAGCCCACAAACACTTCAAAGTTGTGTTTGCTAGCTCTTCACGATGCTATCGATTACACGAGGTGATGAAGTACTATTCTATGATTTTGTCAGGCTGTGAAATTCTCCTTAGACAACAAAGCAGGTGGGCAATCTCTCATATGCCTCTAAGGTAAACCGAAACCATATCCTGATATCCATGAATCCTAAAGGCTCGGCTTATTGACCTGACAA
>JAYJMB010002617.1:0-10609 GCA_036873735.1 Pouteria campechiana
GTAAAACCACTTTCTGTCAAACCTGTGCATGAGCCTCTCAATAAAATCCACCTCTTTCATTCTAAATAACTAGTGCTGAGTTTCATCACCCAAAGCCGACTAGAAACCCACAAGTGTGTTACAAGAAAGCCTTGCTGCATGTAATGCACATGCTTCTCTGTTTCCATGCCCTCTGCCATAATTAGCAATCCCTTGGCTAATCCAACCCCGGCCGCCGTCGCCACAGGCGTCAGGGTAAAGCGGCTCACGTTCCCGTTCCCGTTCCCTTGCATGTGCACTATCAAACACATTCTGAACTGCGTGTAGCGATTTTCCATCTAGAAAGCAGTCTAGAAGTGTCAGCATCAGTGAACTAAACCAGCTGGTTCGACCGCCAACCAGTCCAAGCACCCAATCGATTAAGGCCAGTCCGGTCCAATGTTAAAAAATCGGACGAACCAGTTGGCTTTTAATTTTTTTTAAAAAAAAAGAAAAGAAAAATGATGAAAATTCAGAAATTAGAAAAACCTTATCTACATTTGCGTCCTGCCCTAATCGCGAACAAGCCCGGCCGACTGCCTCTGCACCGAAGACAAACCCATTCCAGCGACTGCCTCTCCAGCTCTCCCTCTCCGTCTTTAGTCTCACATTCCTCGAATAGCCCCGGCCATCGATGGCGAATCTCTCTCCTTGTCACTCATCTCAACTCAACGAACGGGGGAAGCTTTTCAGTCGTTGCAATTGACGGCAGCAATGGCCATCGATGACAACAGCGTCCCTTCGAAATCCGGCTTCTCCATTTTCTAGCTCTAGCGGCTCCATCGATGACACCGGCAGCTCCAGCATCTCCGGCATCCCTTCTAGCTCCGAGGTCTCCATTTTCTAGCTCCGGCATCTCCACATCGACGCTGGAGGCGTCTTCTTCAGCTCCCGTGAGTAGTAGTATTTTTTTTCTGCATATTTTAAATTTATGTTTTCTGTTTTTCAAGCCTATTATTTTTTTAATGTTAGCAATTAACATGTATTTTTTTATTTATGCTTGAAACTTTAAATAATTATGTAAATTATACTTGCAAGCTTTTAAAATATGTCCAAACCTATTTTAAAATCATTCTACCCAATCGCGTTCAAATGCATAATATAATTATTATATTATTCAAAAAAATTATAATATTTATATATTTTTAAAATTATTAAAATTTTATTATATCATAATTATATTATAATGATGTTGTGGTTCAAACTGGTTCAATTGAACAAGTTCGAACCAAACCAGCTCATTAGCTGGTACAATTTCGGTTCTGATAACATTGGTCAGCATTCCATCTTTGGTTGCAGCTAGACCTCCCCAAAGGATACGCATATAGGTACTGGATATCATCTTGGCTGCTAGGAGTTACTGACTCCAATTCAGCATTAATTCAAACAGTGCATCTGATTGTCTACTCGTCAAACACAAGGAAACATCACGTTTAGGTACTGGAAAGAGCTCAAACCTTGATGAATTATCATTTAGACAATCGTATATCAGGGTATCATTCATCACGATGAGCCAGAGTATTTCTCGCACAACTGCCTCTGTCAACCAGGAAACAGAAAGTTCTACTCCTCCACATAAACAGAATCCCATGGAAGAAAGTGGGTGGGAGCAGAGAATCCACGCCGTTACATGCATCCTCACCCACCCCGCAACGCTCCATCCCTCTATTCCCAACTCCTCATCTCCACCCAAATTCCCTGTTATTTTTCCTGGGACTTCCCTCCATTCCTCCGCAAAGCAAACAGAGCATCTCCCGTTCCTCTCCTCCGTCACTGGGGAATCTCCCTCGTCTTCAAAAGGCTATCCAGATTCTATCATCCTGAAACTTCCTGGCGTTGCAAGTGCCCCTTCCAGCAGCCCCCTCCTTTGATCCTCGCTGTCGGCGTCGACCCAGCCCCGCCGCAGTGGAATGAGGAGCGGAGGAGGGAGTATGTTAGGAAGAGGTTGAGGAGGAAGCCTCTCGTCAGCAATGTGCCGCCATTGATTCCGTTTGTCGTCCAAAATTTGCTGCTGTGGAACCCACTGTCGCTTCAGGTGCCGCGGAAACGACCATGGAAATTGTAGTTTGGGGTTTTTATTTTTAAAAATTTAAAATTTCTCACAAGGGCATAACTGGAATTAAATTATTTCATTACACAGCACAAGTGGGGAAATTTGAAATGATGCCCATGCCCCTGAAATGTGTTGACGCTATGTATTTGTCCTCTAGTTTTTAAATTGACGTTTATTTCAATGTCCCACGGTGAAAAAGCTAAAATTAGATCGCGTCTCTGAATGGGAATATACATTTAAAAGGGAAAGTAAACAAGTGAGGAAAAAGAGAATAAGTGACCTGATATGATAGAAATAATAATTAAAAATAAAATAGTTAGACTTTTTAAGTAAAAAATGTAAAATAATAATTAAAAATATAAATAAAAAATTAATTTTTTTGTGGTTAAAATATCAAATCACATCAAAAGGTGTATAAGAATAGATAGAAAAAAGCTTTTCACCATTTTTCCTATTGAGAAACACACCTTTAAATTATAGCAAATGACAAAATACTGCTATAAACACACTCTATCCATTAATTGCCACACTCAACATGAAATTCTCATTGTTGGCTTTGTTTGAATATAGTGTATTAGCAAGGCATGCATATTATGAGAGAAGTGTATTAAAAAAGTGAAGTAGAAATAACATCAGCAATGCAAGATTTTTAATGATAATAAAAAAATAATTAAAAGTATAGATAATAAGAAAAAAATAAAGTTATTAAAGTAATTAAGCTATCATGTAAGTATTAAAAGGTGTAAAGGTGTGGAGAAAAGAGCATATTGCCAGTGCATCCAAACACTCATATCATTAAAAATATAATAGTGATTTTTAAATCAATTGATTTATTTCCTTTAGTTTCTCAAATTAAATTTGCCTTGCAAGAATATTTGCATCCTCGTTTGTTTGTTCGTTGAAGTGATTCGAATGCAACATGCATGCAAAACATATAAAAAGGTTACTTCTACCACCAATTCTGTTTAATTAACTACATAAAATAGTCCTGCTTTTCCCATTCTACAATAATATTTTTTTAATAAATAATCATTTAAAAAACAACTATTTGTCTCCGGATCCACTTTCCCAATCACGCGACTTTGTATATTTTCAACATCATGTACTTTGCTTTGACACTTCTTTCCATGTATTTCCTTTTAGAAAAAAGTGTGTTTAAAATATATGATAATATTAACAAAATAGAAAATGATACAAGCAAAATGTTTTAACAAAAAAAGAAATAATGATTGAAAATACAGACAATTACAAATAAAAATAGAATTTTCAAAAGCAATTAAAGTATCTTATAAACAAATATGTACAAGGCATCTATCTTGAATGCATTATAGGTAAAGAAGGTATTACAGTATACACTCAGTATTAGATGTAACATTTTAATTATTATAATAACCCCATATAAAAAAGCCTATATTGTTTATTCTTGTTGCACATTTTTCAATACATTTTTTCTAATAAGTTATCTTTTTAGTATGCTTACGGTGCTGCTATTTTTCTAATACATTTTTTTCTAATAAATTATATCCAAAGAAAAACTTTAAGTTAAAAAAAGCTCTCATGTTAAACTAAATACATTGTTAATATATAAATTTTAAAAATATTTAACCTCGACAACATGAACACAAACATCAAAATTTTAGAGCTTAATTGGTGCCGAAAAATCATTTTCTAAAATTAATTTAATATATATTTTTTAATAATTATATTTTTATTTTTAAATTATCTATTTTAATTTTATCTACTTTATCAATGACATCATCACTGCATTGTTATTTCCATTCCGTGCCGCCGAGGGGGACCCAAAGAGTGCGCGTTGCGGCGGCGGTTGCTGCGAAGAGTTGTCTGAAGTTATTTTCGCCGTTTCCATCGCAAAAGCCGCCCTGCCGGACCTCGGTCAGAATAAAAGCCGGCGCAGGTTAGAACCCCTGTTGCTAAAGTA
This sequence comes from Pouteria campechiana, assembly GCA_036873735.1. NCBI lineage: Eukaryota > Viridiplantae > Streptophyta > Magnoliopsida > Ericales > Sapotaceae > Pouteria > Pouteria campechiana. The sequence continues at coordinate 4,011 of JAYJMB010002617.1, forward strand.
AACGAAAGGCGATAGGATAACGACCAGCGCCTAACCTCTTACGTCTTGTCTCATCTCCTTCGGAATCACTGGCACGCCGATTATGCGGATCACACTAACCACTCACTCGTTCGTGAGTGGAAAATTTTAAAATTCAAGAACAATACCAAAAAAAGCAAAAATGAAAAAGAAAATAAAAGCAAGAACAATGGAAATCCCTTCAAATCCTTTATAAATCCCCAAATCTCTTCAAACCCTCCGAAATCCAACCAAATCCTCACCATCCATGGCAGAAATTGGGCTTCACCTCTCTCCATTTCCCAAAACCATCGTAGCCAAGCTTGCCAAGCACAGGGATTTGCAGACAGGGTTTTGTTCTCGCCCTTCCCGCCCCGCCAAAAACCTAGAATTCAAGCACTCGGGTAGGCGGAGAGGCGAGCTATTGGGGATTGGAAGGATTTTAGCGGTGAATTCGGGGACGGTGTTGGAGAAACCGGAGAGAGATCTTGCTGCCGAGGGCTATGATGCGATTGTAATCGGGTCTGGAATCGGTGGGCTGGTCGCGGGGACGCAGCTGGCGGTGAAAGGAGCGAAGGTGCTGGTGCTGGAGAAGTATGTGATTCCAGGCGGCAGCTCGGGCTATTACGAGAGGGATGGATATACGTTTGATGTTGGATCGTCGGTTATGTTCGGATTCAGTGATAAGGTGAATTTCGAATATCCGTTTTCCTTTCATCGGAACCGGCACCGAAGTAATGTGAGAAATTGTTAGCCTGTGATGAGGCACTTGTCACTGTCATCATCGTAAGATTGTTGCATGTGTCTCTCAGTCGCTTGAAATATGGTGAGAGGCGGTTATCGTTGGATTCGGCAATCAGCATTCGTTGCTGGAATTCAGTGAGGCTCTCGCCAATTTACTCAGCTGAACAGCATGAGTGAGTTAGCTATCTCGAGACAGGCAATTGGGCCGCATATTAATCTGTTAATACTGCCCATCCATTGGCTATGCCGCATAGCTGTTCATCAATTTGGTCCATGCATATTGTAATGCCCCTTTTGTTGGGAGGATCATGCGCTGGAATCTGTAATTAATGGAGGAGCTGATACAATCAAGAGGTGGTTGTTGTGCCATGAAACACTTGTGAACGCAATGATACTGACCTGTAGAAACTTGGAGAAGCTTTTACGAAAAATTTAAATAGAACACGGTGTAGCTGTTCAAAGGCCCTGCTACGTGAATAGCTTTTGTTCCTTTTTAGATGCAACTCCCCATAGCGTTTCTTGACTGAAAAACAACAACTTTAACTTCAAAAGTCATGTTTTTCCTCCTCGTATTCAATGTCTGCAATAATAGAACCATGAGATTCCATCCTCTTCTTGTCCTCAAGTATCTGACCATTTCTGCTTTACTTTCATGGGCAGGGTAACCTTAATTTAATTACTCAGGCTTTGGCTGCAGTGGGCTGTGAGATGGAGGTGATACCGGATCCAACAACTGTTCATTTCCACCTGCCAAATGACCTCTCTGTCCGGGTACATAGGGAGTATGGTGATTTTATCAATGAGCTGATCAATAAATTTCCACATGAAAAGGAAGGGATCAACAACTTTTATAGCGAGTGTTGGAAGGTCTGATGTAGCTAATTATTAACCTTCTGGTGCTCTTATTTCATTCTGCTTGAATCCTGAAGTTCATTTCGAGGCCTTTTTTGCATAGATATTTAACGCATTGAATTCAATGGAGCTAAAGTCCCTTGAGGAGCCCATTTACCTTTTTGGACAATTCTTTAAGAAGCCTCTGGAATGCTTGACCCTTGGTAATTATCCATTCGATTACTTTCTTTTGCCTTAACAAGTAATGAAGAAACACAATTCTGCATATCAACTCTTAAATATTCTTTCTTTTGATTGCAGCATATTATTTGCCTCAGAATGCTGGAGACATAGCTCGGAAATATATTCGAGATCCCCAATTGTTGTCTTTCATAGATGCAGAGGTGTAAACTTTTAACTGTCCGTAGGATGACATTGTGTCTTTTTTTTGCTATTATTATTATTGTTGTTGTTGTTGTTGTTGTTGTTGTTGTTGTTATTATTCAAAAACGAATCATGTAATCTTAAAACCAAGGATATGCAGTTTAGTTGGTTTTCACTCAGTGAATTGAGCTCATAGATCCGCATTCCATTCCTTTAGACCATTGGTCTTTCTGAACCATAGTGAGTTGATCATGCATTGAAAATCTCCTGAAATGGAATTTTATTGGCCAACAATCATTGGCTTTTCCAGACTGAAGTGATCAGCTGTCTTATCTCTCATCATTCATATCTCAAAAGACCACAGATTAAGAAAATAGTCATATTAGAAGATTTTTGGGGCGTGGATGGTTCATCTGCAGTGGGGCCCAAAAGGCCTCTGGATCTCCAAACCATGAGATCATCTGTGAATTAGGACGTGTAATTGAAATCCTTAGGTAGTGATTGCATTGATTCTCATTTCTGAATGGTTCTTTTTCAGTGAACTATATAATGTGCTTCACAGAAGATTGATCCTTATTGGTCTTTGCAGTGTTTCATAGTGAGTACAGTTAATGGGTTGCAGACACCAATGATCAATGCAAGTATGGTAGGGTTTTCCCTTTCATACAGTTCTTGGTTGCTTCAACAGGTTTTGGCCTTTCCTGTTTATGAAATGGCATCAAGTTTTTATATCTTGTTGGAGCCAGGTCTTATGTGACCGACATTTTGGAGGTATAAACTACCCAGTTGGAGGTGTTGGTGGAATTGCAAAGGCTTTGGCAAAAGGATTAGCTGACAAGGGCAGTAAAATACTTTACAAAGCAAACGTGACTAATATTATACTTGACAATGGAAAAGCTGTGAGTGCCATGCCTGACTGTTAATGCTGATATTCTTGACTTTAGAATTACAACAAGACTACTTAACCATTTTTGTCACATTATTGATAATGTTGTATTACAATTGCTCTCATTTGCAGGTGGGAGTGAGGCTTTCTGATGGCAGAGAGTTTTTCTCTAAAACTATAATATCAAATGCAACCAGATGGGACACATTTGGTAAGTTCTTGACGAGACAATGTGGGCATGTGTGTATGAAATTGAGCTTTGAAATCTTAAGCAAGTTAAGTTTTTCAATATTTAATTCCTATGCATTGTGTACTTTGTTCTTTGATTTTTCGTCTAGTTGTTGTGGATAATACGAAACAAATCAAGCAACATGCAATTGCTCTTGATTGACCATATATGATTCGTTGGATGATTTCTTCTGAACCTGTAGTAGTAACATTATCAATGCAGATTTTTTTTTTTTTATGTTGCAGGAAAACTTTTAAAAGCAGAGAATCTTCCAAAAGAGGAGGAAGATTTCCAGAAGAAATATGTTAAAGCTCCATCGTTTCTTTCCATTCACATGGGGGTTAGAGAACATGTTTTGCCATCTGATACAGATTGCCACCATTTCGTGCTTGAGGTACTGCAGTATTCCTAGGTGGCTTTAGATTGTTCTCTTATCTGGGTTACACTGAGTCCAATCAAAACCTAAAAATTTTATTTTTCTAAGTGACAGGTTTTTATTGACACCTTTTCAAAAGGCATACAGATCCATTCACTGGATATCTGTGCAAATAATACTTATCGCACAAAATTGGCCTATCAACTACCACAGCTGTCCAATAATTAGTCTGCAAATTGATGGTTGAAGAGAATAGCATCAACTTTCTGTTGTTATGCGACATGAATTCCCACCATTAGTTGGCTGCAATTTGATTTGTCAACCTACATTGCAGCTACCAGATAATCTGGGTTGTAATAAAGGTGCTATATACCTTTACAGAATGAGGACAAAGGTGAAAATCCAGCAGTTTAGAATCAATCAAGCATTTTGATGACATATCTTCTCACCCATATTTGGCTTATGCAGGATGAGTGGGCAAGATTAGAGGAACCATATGGAAGCATTTTTCTGAGCATTCCAACTGTTCTTGATCCCTTATTGGCTCCCAGAGGTCATCATATTCTTCATATATTTACAACATCAGCAATAGAGGACTGGAAGGCAAGTTCTTTAAAAATGATAAACACTGCATTTCAATTCCATTTTCATCATTTGTGTTCCATGATAAACAAATTATACTGATAAACAAATAGGATATTTTTCTCTGAGAAAAAATATATACAAAGGTGTTTTGAAATGATGAATGGCATTTGATTTACTTGCATCATCATTGAAACAGGGGATCCCAATAGCAACATATGAGGCAAAAAAGGCGCAAGTGGCAGATGAGATCATAAGCAGACTGGAAAAGAAACTCTTCCCGGGGCTCAAAGAGTCCATAGTTTTTAAAGAGGTAAGGCTCTTTTTTTTTTGCTCTTGGGGATGACCATCTATGCAATATGCATCATTTTTTTTGTTAGATTGAACTCTAAGAGACTTTAGAGGACCCATGAGTTCTGACCCGATTGGACAGGACAAGCTTTCATTATTACACCTCAGGGAAACCCTAGGATGAGAGGAACTCTGAAAAATCACAAGCCATAGTATTAATTGCATAGGTTTTCTAAATCCAAAATGCCATTATCCTATTTCTTTAGTCACATGCAGGTTAACTTTCATTTATTTATGAAATTGACTGTTATTGGCATTCAAACAGGGGCCATGGTGTGGTGAAGGAAGAAAATTTCTTTGATCTTTTAAGAAACAACATAAAATAGATCAAACTATGGCTTCATGGAAGACATAAATTCAACTCAGTCAAGTTACAAATTAGTTTACGGTGGTCGGTGTAAGTTTTTTTCCATTAAGGACGTGTTTGGCAATGAGGAAAAGACGTAGAGAAAAAGGAGAATGGAAAAGTGGGGGAAAAGTGAAGGGAATGATGTTATGTAAAAGGGGTTATGATTAAAAATAAAGTGAATAAAGATAAAATAAGTAGGCTTTTTGTATGAAAAGATAAGAAATCATGATTGGAAATATAGATGAAAATGATAAAAAGTAGGGTTGTTAAGTAACTAAGCTATCAAGTGGCATTGAAAGGTGTGAAAGGGGTGGCAGAAAAGGGTGGAAAACTTCTCCAAGGTTTTCCATCCTTTTTTTCCTCATCACCAAGCACACCCTAATTGAATTAGGCCAATTTCCATTAACTATAATAGGAAACATGTTGGTGCATCTATGCATTTGCGCGCGCACTTGGGGGGTGAGTGCATGTATGTGGGGGTGGGAGGTGTGTGGTTGCTTGGCCCTCAGGCTTCAATTTACCCACTCCTAACGTCTCTGCTCTTGGCAGGTGGGCACACCCAAGACACACAGGCGGTTCCTGGCCCGTGATAGTGGTACCTATGGACCAATGCCCCGTGGAGTTCCCAAAGGGCTTTTGGGGATGCCTTTCAATACAACAGTAAGTTAAATGACATGTAAAGAATCCTTCCATGTGGCAACATCATTCTACTTGGTAACATCCTGAATGGCATTGTCAATTCTCAAAATGGGATGTGGGTGAATTAGCTGTCTGGGTGCATCAGTTCCCATTTTTATTAACCCTAACACTGGAAATTGCAGGCCATAGATGGGCTTTACTGTGTAGGGGATAGCTGTTTCCCAGGACAAGGTGTGATAGCTGTAGCTTTTTCAGGAGTTATGTGTGCACATCGAGTGGCTGCTGATATTGGTAAGCAACTCTGGAAACATGATTGGGATGCACCTTCACTTGTTAGAATTGGACTTAGGATAGAGTTAATGGAAAGAAGGAATTCAGGTCGATCCTTCCAGAGTTCATTTGTTTCATATGCATGATGAAATGCATGAACTTGACAGGAAGGACACTGGTACTTCCTGCTATATTTATCAGGGGCAAAGCCTCAAAGTTCTTAAAGGAACCTACTTTTTCTGTCCCTCCAGGGCTTGAGGAGAAATCCTCAATATTGGATGCTGCCCTTCTTCGTCTGCTCCGCTGGTTAAGAACTTTAGCATGATGGATTTCACAAATGGCATGGGTTGCAATTCTGTTGGATACAACCGGCTATCGGCCGGAGACTGCTGAATGAAGGTTCATGGGGTTCATTTATGGGGCAATATGTCAACCAAGTTGGTAAGTTATCTCTGTTGCTGTGTTTCATGCTGGGCAGTGATGAGTCGCATCCAGTTTTTGGATTTCTGGTAGAAGAGCTTGAGGGCCTACTCACGAACAAGTTACTTTCTGCAGCTCGGGGTCCTTTGGTCATTTTTTGGTGGTTCTGTCCTTGTGCCTAGTGCTTAAAGCTGTAATTCAATATGCCCAAGCAGCTGTGGAGTGCAGTTGTAAAATGATATCCCTTGTTCTTCTTCCTCTACTGTGTAATACAGCAGCATTTATACATACAAGTCACAGAATGACTTGCAATAGAAATGTTACCTGATCGGTTTCAATTTCAATGTTGTCGACAAAATAAAAGGCTCAGATCATCAGACGATCCGACTCATGGTTGAATCATGTAGGCCCATTTGGTTACACTCATGGGTGGCACTTTAATTCGTGATGTCATTCTGTTTGGCCCAATTTAGTGCTTACATGAAATCCAATTTTAAGGCCATATTTAACTTTATCTATTTAACTAATATACCAACAATTA
>JAYJMB010002618.1:0-15080 GCA_036873735.1 Pouteria campechiana
GTCCTAGGACTAATGCTATAAGAAGTTAAAAATGAAAAATATAATATTGTAAAAAATTTATATTTGCATGTGCTTATCTTTTTTAAAAAATAAATATTATCCTAAAAAGATTATTTACAAAAATTTTTATTTAAAAAATTATTTTCTTTTTTAGTTATTTACAACAAGTTTTATACGCAAGGATTTTTTTATTTATTGTAATTTAATGTTTAAATTTTACTGATATTTTGAAGATGCTTATACTAAATTTCTTGCTATAAAAAAATAAAAAGGTGAATGTATTAAATATTTTACTTTAATATTTGTTTCTTTGACTTAACATTTTCTTTTAGATGCATGAAGAATAAATTTGCAATAAGCAAGAAATCTCAACTTATGGTTTTTGGGTCAAAATTTTTCCATAACGTGGTGCATTATAACAAAAGTAGCAAATTTGAGCCTCCCCACAAGTGTAGTAAATTTGGGTCTGCAGTACAACAGAAAAGCGTTTATTTTTAAGCCAAACACCTCACGTTGAAAAGGGAAAGCGTGTCCCATTCCGTGGAATCACTTTTCGCCCTCTGGAACGCGTGGCCAAACAGGCTCTAAATCAATTGCATTCTTATAAATTCATGATCGTTAATTGATAGCAGTCATTAAAAGGTAGGCGATGGCATGGTATTAGCTTATTAAAAGCCTTGGATGTAAGAAATTAAGAGTGCGCATTCTAAGATTTAATTGAGGCTCTCTCTCTCTCTCATCCATTTCTTTTAGGATCAGCTTGATGAGGAGAATCCCATCATTATTTGACAATTTACCAAATTTTGCTACTGAATTATCAATTGAAGCAAAAACTTAACTAATTAAGGTTGCACTGGAATTCTATAATAGGTTATGACTGGGGATTTGCTAACAGAATTACAATTGGATTTTCTTCAAGTCATTCAACTCGGAACATCATCCCCAGCACTCGTCACAACGCAACGCAAGTTATGAACACCCATTACTAATTGAAAGGGGTAAAATTTTCCTAACGTATCTGTCATTGTCATTGTTCCATACATAAATTTAGCAGATGGAGAAATAAATATTCAGTCAATTTGTGGCACTACGCCCACCTTTGGAAGGGAAATCAACTGGGCAAATTCCATAAGCAATCCAATTTAATAATATCAAAAAATTGGTTAACATCTTTGCAGGTATTCTTGGTAGGCTGCTAGTGCTATCCTGTCATATTCGGCTTTGAAACACGCATGTGTGTAAGGGGCTTGCCCAACATACCATATGCATGAGAGTGACTGACAATACACATTTAGCAGCGAATAGCCCAGCTCAGGTTGGATCTACCATTCTATCTTTAGCAAAGTTTCTACTCCTTTCACTCCAATTTGGGGCAACTTTCAAGGCCCGCGTAATCAGCCCACATGGCCGGCCATCGGAGCGTCCCATGATCATGGATCTTACAAAGAAGCTCGCTTCTTCTTCTTTTGTTTGACCCCCAGATTTGTGGGGTCTAATGTTCGTGTGGAAAAGATAAGCTCGAAAGGACAATGTGAGAATCGTAATTGGGTTGACTTGTCTTGTAAAAGAAAGGATCGTGGGGGAAATTTTCAGATCCAAGTGTCCAAACATTATATATCCTATTCTGTCAGGGCCTTTCCGACAATTGATTGACATGCCAGCCCAGCCGACTGGTTTGGTTGCAGAATGCAGAGACACGTAGTGCTGCCACAGAGAGACCTAAACCAAAATGGGAGGTACACGTAGTTTCACTTTCCTGCAAATGGCTCGAGCGGCTGCCGAAAGCGGACGTAAACATAATGGAAATGAGCCACATGGGAAGAAAATGGAAGAGCAAACGCCAGAAGACAAGCCTAGTAAGATACGAGATCACGGAAGAAAGAATTGTTAGTTTGGTCCACAATCTCATCATGAGAAAGCGTTTCACTTTCTTTCGTTATGTAGTGACACGGGACTTAAAGAAATTCGTCGCGGTCTGGTTATTAGTATTAATCATGCATGTGCTAGGTTTTCCTCCCACGTGTATGTGGGCCCCAACGAATTCCATGCGCACAGCCGCATGACCAAAAATTGAATTGGTTTAGTAAGAACGGCAGTTTTGAGTGCTATAGAATGCAACTGTAGCTAAAGAAAATTCTGATGAGTGCTGCAGCCTCCTTTTGTAGGGAACTTTTTGGACCCGTATATTTGGTGGGTCTACTATTGTTAGAAAACTGTAATGTAAGATAAGTTATACAATTAGCAAACTAGGCACACCAAATTACTATTTTGACAGAAGAACTAATTCAACTATGATTCATTTCTATAAGATTCCGACTACAATTGGAATTATTCCATAAAAAGAATTCCTAAGAGAACTAGGGATACATAACCCTTTAGAATACCTCTCTACAAAGATACCTCATCCAATTATGACTGTCTTGGTACATCGATCTAAGTTCAACTATAAAAAGACCAAGTATAAATACCCTCAAACAAAAGCTCTCTCTATTTTACTCTTTAGTAAGGTCTCTTATAGACTTGAGCGTTAAAATGCTTACACCAAAATCGCCCCTAATACCCTCTGACATTTTCTCTATCTTACAGAATCTTCATCCAAGGTTATCTAGAAAGTAGTTTGGGCACGACCAAACACTGATGCCGTCTACAGGAACTTGAAAATTCCCATCACCAAAGCATAATTTGCCTAATCTGACCTTAACATCGAGTCCACAACACACAAAAATATGGAAATCCACACTTAGATCACCAAATTCTAACATCGTGATCACTAAATCTGGGCCACATGCATACTACTTTAGTACTCCATGCACTAAATCTAATAGTCATCTTCCTCATCAAGAAGAAACCATAGCTGCCAGAACCATTATAGCTATTGACGCCACCTCTAGCCATGCGCCGCCAACCATCCATTGGCCAATCAGCACCATTGGACGAAGTCCTCTTACCATTCTAACCTCCAATGATTTCTCCTCACTAAATCATGCTATCCAATAGTAGCAAAAATCAAAGATAGTTGCTACCGCCTCTGGTCGCCTATTGGTGACATCCATCAGTTTTTCAATTAAAACCCTTTTCTTATATCAATGGGAACTATGATGCCCTGGGATTTTGACATAAGGGAATCTACTGAAGCAACTATTTTGGATGAACGGTGTACACTAATTCACGAGAATTTGAAAGAAATTATATAGGTAAGTTAATGTGAATACGAAAATGATGATTAAAGACATGTTAATGGTAATTAAGTTGTATAAATTATTGTAAAAAGGCTGCAAGGAAATGCTATAGAGAGGTTGCAAGTGCGTGGATCAACATGCACCACCAGAGTACAGAAGGGGAGAGCAGCTTTATGTGCTTCATCGCCCCTAAAACCCTAGCGAATTCATTTTTGCCTTCTCCTCCGCGCCCATCTCTCTCTTGTTAATCATTTCCACCCCTATTTCACTAAATTCTTGTGGGGAACTTGTTATATATGGGTATGGTTGTAATCCCAAGTAGTTAATGGGTAAGAATTTATCCATTTGAGGGGCAAAAAGAAGAGGGAAAATCTGGGAATTTCATTAAAGAAGTTTTCTTATTGTAGTTTACGGAAAGGATGGTAAATCGGGAGTGGAATTAGCAAAAAATCATAGTGGTATGTGTTATCTCCATTTAAATTGTAGTTTCTATGGTTAATTTGTAAAACCCAAGGAGCTAAGGTTTGAAATTGGGTGGGTTTTCCTGGTATTGTCATGAGGGATTGATTAGCATGCTTGATTATGAGGTCTATTGTGGTAGTTAGCCACAAGAATTTCATATAGATGGTTGTCCATGAGAGAAATAACCATATATGTAACCCTTGTACATTATGTGTTGTGAATAGATAAGTTGGAAAGAGGATTCATGAACCTTATGACATGAAAGATTAGTTAGCTAGACCAATTATGATGTTAATCATGTAGACTCATGATAATATGATGTTGGACGTGGATTCCAGCCACTGTACTTTTCTAGGAATTGAGAATTCGTATGATGCATACTAAGTGTTTGGTGAAATGACACTATAGAAAGAAAAGTGAATTTAAGTGGTTTCTCATAGTTTCAATTGTTCATTAATTGGGTATTAATCAGGGTATGATATTTTGCTTAGGTAGGATATTGAATGTGTAATGGGATTAGGACATATCCTAATGAGATGAAAATGGGGTTAAAATCTTATCTGTGAATTTTGATTGTGTTGTATGTTGTTTGTGTAAGATTCATTTCACCTTAAAGTGGAAATGAGCTATGTAATTGGAGGTAAAAAGTGCGAGTGACTCAATGGAGGTAAGTAGGTTTAATTTATGACATGCTATGAAATGGGCGGGGATAGTGCATATCCCATGGTTTTTCCTTCCGGGCATTGTATTTGATTGATTGTTTTTACATTATATTTTGATCTAAAATAATGAACTTGTGTACATTGATGAGTTTGTTTTGGAAACATGTTTAGTTATATTTGTTCAAGCAGGTCATTATGGAATTATATGACTCTACGTGTTTATTGCAGAAGTTGGATTCCATTGTAGGTGTTCAATTGGTTTATCTACTACATATACTCAATTGAGTTGGTTAAATGTTGCATCTCATGGCATTTCATCATTAGGCATGAGGGTGTTATTGAATCATGCAATAAATAAGAATATCATAAACCAAGTCCATGTTAGTTAAATTGATCTGACATTTTTATTTGCATGACAGAACATTCTGAGTTTGTGTCGTAATGAGCATGCCTTATGAGTTATGGTGAGTATGGTTAAGTTATGTGAGAGATGAGGACGTTTTAATATGATAATTGAGGAGGTTTTAATGATAAAATACTAAGGAAACAAAGCTATAAAAAGGGCTAAGAAATTGGGATGATTGAAAGGCAACTCAAGTGAGAAGGCAAGGTGAACAGAAAATTAGGTAGTAACTTGGGCGCTACGGCTCCACTCCATAAATTGCCTATTGTAGCGGCTAGACCTTTCGGTGCCCCAACGTCGTGTTGTTGAATGGGAAATGTGATTTTTATGCGGTTTTGCCTAATTTAATGTGATTTTCTTTGGGAAATTATTGTGATATTTCTTGAAAATTTAGAGAAGAAAATGAAGACCTGCAACTAGTGTTTGTGAATATGATGGTAGTGCCTAGATAGACATGATGTAACCATGACCATGTCTGGGTGGCATTGACATTCTATGAATATAATAGTGTCGGGATGACACGAGCATATCTTGAATAAGCATATGCCCCAGTGTCATAGATGTTTGATGATGACATGACATCAGTGAGATATGAGCATGATATGCCCAGATAGCCCAAAAATGATATGATATGACCATGTCTGGGTGGTACAGAGCTATTGTGATATGGTCGTGCCTGGGTGTGTAACAAGTATAAAAAAAGGAGAAAATAAAAAATGGAACAACATTACAAGATTTATCATTTTTGGAATGAATCAAACAATTTTTATTTTTATTGATTGTCCTCAATTGATTTGCTGTGTGCATCAAAAAAATTATATGTTCACATCCCAGACTACAAGTGGTCCTAATTACATTTCTACAATGGAAGAAAACCCTTGATTAAAAGGAAAAGTATAAGCATCTTAGAAACCCAAAAATAAAACACACACTCTCTCTCAAAATAGATGTATGCTATCTTTGGGATCGCCGAGCACATTGCGATGACTTGATATTTAGGAGATCACCTCAAGTTAATGGGTGGATAGGATGACATGGTTCTAGATTGGGTTGCTAGACACTGGGTCAACTTAGAAAATTGGTGTTTTGATTCGATTGGTTTGTGCAAGGTGGAATTAAGACCAAGTGAATTCTATTATTTAGAATGTAAGAAACCATAAAGACAATAGGTATTTTGTGACCTAATTAGTATATCCCAAAAGGACTCAGGACCAGGTAATCTCTATTGTGTTTAGACCTGAAAGAGATCAGAAGAAAATAGGTGACCTAGGTTTGGTTAAGCTTTCTCTCATTGCCCATGAGAAGCTTAAGAAGAGTGGGCTAGGTTGACTGAATTTAGCTTGGCTCTCTCAATTACCTATGAGAAGCTTAGAAAGAGTGGGATAGCTCAACTTTCTTAATTGACCCATGAGAAGCTTGGGAAAAATGGGACCAAGATGACTGGATTTGGCTCGGCTCTCTCAATTACCCATGAGAAGCTTAGAAAAAGTGGGATTAGCTCGGCTCTCTCAATTACCCATGAGAAGCTTAGGAAGAGTGGGATTAGCTTGGCTCTCTCAATTACCCATGAGAAGCTTAGGAAAAGTGGGACCAGGTTGACTAGATTTGGCTCGGCTCTCTCAATTACCCATGATAAGCTTAGAAAAAGAGGGACTAGCTCGTCTCTCTCAATTATCCATGAGAAGCTTAGGAAAAGACTCAGGACCAGGTAATCTCTATTGTGTTTAGACCTAAAAGAGATTAGAAGAAAATAGGTGACCTAGGTTTGGTTAAGCTTTCTCTCATTGCCCATGAGAAGCTTAAGAAGAGTGGGCTAGGTTGACTGAATTTAGCTCGGCTCTCTCAATTACCCATGAGAAGCTTAAAGAAAAGAGGGATTAGCTCAGCTCTCTCAATTACTCATGTGAAGCTTAAGAATAGTGGGACCAAGATGATTGGATTTGAATGTTTTGATGAATGATATCTGCTAAGGTTGGACTCGATGAGTCATGACTTAGTGACTTGGTCCTAAACTTAGGCTTTTGAATGAATTGAGAAGTGGTGTTTTCTAAGGTTTAACTCGGTGAATCATGACTCGGTCTTAGACTTAGGCTTTTGGATGAGTTGATGAGTGGTGTTTTTCAATATTCCATGGAAAACTAAAAGTGGGCAATCTCTGCCATTTATATTGTGAGACATCGAAGATCCAGGTTGCGTGAATTAAGCCTAATTACACTTTGAGTTAATTAAGACTAATCATGGTTAGCACTAATGATAGTAATTAGTCCTAAATGATAGTTCTTAATTGATTTAAGACAATGTCATTAGTTCCTTGATTTATGCGATAGTTAGATGGTTTAATGAGGGTTTAAGCAGGTTTTAATGTGCTTAAAATGTCTAATCCAACATTATCTTGTTGTCCATCAGCCATATGGGCCCCACCATTACCACAACATGGGTAGGACCCATGTGTGTACCATGGTGGGGCCATAGCAGTGTGCCCTCAGGCATTGGAGAAATTACCAATGGCCGAAGGCCATCGGTGCCAAGTGAGTCACCTGCCTCTTGAAGACTCCTCAAGCTCCTCCAAATTCTCTCTTCGAAAAAATTATTCTAAAAAAAATTCCCCTTCTTCTTAAGAGGGAGGGGTATTTATAGGCTTGAGTTCCTATGGGGTAGTTTAGGCATATCATCTTCAATATGGGGGCATTCTTGGGATGCCAGCTTCAACATTTGGGGTATTTTGAGAATTCTTGGAAATAATCTCAGCTTCACCATTTGGGGTATTTTGAAAATTCCTGAAAAATTGGCCCAGCTTCACCATTTGGATAGTTTGGGAATTCCAGTTTCACCATTGGGACAGTTTGGGAATTCTTGGAAAATGAGCTCATCTTCACCATTTAGGCAGTTTAGCAATTCCAGCTTCACCATTGGGGCATTTTGAGCATGCCAGCTTCACCAGTGGAGGCATTTGGGCATGCTAACTTCACCAATGAGGGCATTTTGGGATTTTCCCAAACCTAATTAATTGCGTGCATGTCTAAGTAGATACCATGCAATCAAATTAGAAAATACATGTTTGATATACACATGATCTCTTAAATGCCACAAATGCAACACTTCATTGATGTCTTAGCCTCCAAAGTCCAACTATTGTGGACATGTATTACATCATTTTGACTTTCTTTCTAGTCAAATGTTATTAATGGCCTCCAAAGTGCAGTTGATGTGGATGACACTGATTTGCTCAATATTATCGGATTGTCCTTTCACTGAGGTATATAGCGGCACATATCTTCCTCAACTAAGGTGCACCTTAATGGCCTAAACCATTTCTAATGCAGGGTTAAAAATCATCCTATTTGTGTGGATGAAAAATTTTAGGCATGTTCATCCATTCACATCTTCAGTAGTAGCTTTATTTTTTCCTTATTTAAGTCATTTCAACTTATATGAAAGTTTTAATTATGAGCCTGACGTATCCACCCATCTAGCATACTTCACTCTGCATCTATGTGGGTGGAGATGTTGGCTAGCCATGTCATTTGCTCAATCTGCACAGGAAAAATTTCCAATTAGACAAGTGGAGGGAGAACGTCTTGCCTACATGGTGAGGTACAACACCCAACTGCATAGACAAAAATATCACCCGCTGAACAAACCATATTCAACAGTGTCCACTGGATATCCATTCAACTGCACAGAGCTACTTCCACTACGGAATTTGGAAGATGCTTCAACTATGCGGGCTGCGCGGAAGTGCTTCAGCTGCGCGAAGTGTGAAGTGTTTCAGCTGCGCCATTTTGGAAAGTGCTTCAAGTGTGCGGGCTGCACAGGTTGTGAAGTGCTTCAGCTGTGCGGATAGGCTGTTGCTGAAGAACACGTCATTTTCTTGAATGCACAGATGGAAAATGCCCTGCCTGCTCGGGGTGACTCATTCATGCCGGTCGTCCGACTAACCCTTCGACAAAGGCTTTGACCCCTCTGATGAGAGCTTCGATGGCGAGACCCGAGAGCATCCATAGATTGCGGCGTTGAAGGAATGGCCAGAGACTCTGACGCATTTCTGCTATCCAACATGTTTTGAACTCCTCCTCCACTGTCGGTAGCAGTGAGCATCTCTGGAGCCGTAACAAAGTAGGGCTCATCGTCCACTTCACTAAGTGGGGCATTGGCGGCATCCGACCTATCTACATTCTTGATAAAAGCCATTAATTTTTGGAATTCCAAATCCTCACTACCGCCATTGTCGGCTGGACGGAGCTTCGGTCTTCCTTGATGGTTGTCGTCCATGTGATCAGCAACCCCTGTTCGCTTGTGTGCTCATCTCTGTTTCTTTTGATTTCACGAATAGAGGCAGCTTGACTCCACATCTCCGTCAGCTAGGTTGTTGTGTTCACACGATTTGGTTGCTGCCTGTCGTCGCTTGCCACCGTCGATGCCACCCATCGTTGATCACTACCATCACATCAAAAAATCAACTAGACAACTGTTCCACTGCCACTTTGTGTCGCCACCATCCAACCATCGGACAGTGGATTTGCTCCAGTCAGAAACTTGGTGTCATTGTTCTGACGCCGGCGCTGATTTTGCAGCACCAGATTGTCTTCTCTGGTCGCCGAAAAATTTAACCAAATGCAAAAAAAAAAACCCATTGGTTTTAGCCACAAATTGTTGTTGTGATGTCGCCGTCTGACCACTGGACAATCGATCCGCTCTGACCATAACGTCTCCATCGACGTCCTGATGCTTGATAACTTTTTAATGCACTGGATCTTTGCCTTCAGTCGCTGGAAGATGCAAGATAGAGTTGCTTATGTGACCTTCTTCCTCGCTGGCGAAGTTGCCCTCGTACCCTTCTTGCTGTTGAGCAGGACCGGCTTAGATCTCCATCTTCTGCTCACCGTCGATAGTCGATGAAGTCGTCGTCTCTCATTTCCCTCTTTCAAACAGACTCCTCTATTTCTAGCTAGGAAATACCGAAGACCCATCTACGTCAGCCGCAAACTGCCACTATGCTATTATCACCATGTTTTCGCAATTGCCCGTGCCTCTGTCTCATGGAACCACCCGGCTTTGGTGGACAGTAGGGGTGATGAATGCTTCACCATTGCTGACGCTGCCTCCTCTGCTGGTCTTGATTTTTTCCTACTATTCTAGGTCAACACCACGACTACCACCATTGAAAACCACATCATCTTCTCCAAACTTGAGAGCTCAGACAGCATCATGAACAACTGCATCTCACGTCATCTCTTGCTGTGGAAGCAGTGTGATTGCTATTACTTGGTGACATGGATTTTATTTCAAACCCAACAAGTGTCCCCTAGTGGCTGACACTATGGGTAACTACATGACCATGTAGGCACGATGGTTGACACCGTTCGACTCAAAAATGTTTGGCAGAAAAATACTCTTGCAATCATTATTCAACAGGTTTGGCAACCCAACTAATAATCGGGTGTAACGATTTAAAATTATAGTCATTTTGTTGAAATCAAAAAATGTTGCGGTTTATTTCTTATATGGGAAATCCATCAAAAAGCTTGCTGAGGTTTTTTCATTTTTGGATTTCATTTGGAAATAAAGCTGCAATGAGAAGTTTTATTGGTCTTTATAAACCCATTCTCCTCTCTATCCAAAGCAAAGCATTTTTGTTTAGCAACCTTGATAGATATCTTGCGGTTCATCACTTATTTGACAGGGTCTTTTTAGAACTCAAAATCTTTTCTCCCATTTCTTGCAAACAGAAACATGGTTTCAAACTTCAGTAGGATTGGGGTTCTTCAACATTCTTGATGGGTTCTTTTAGAACTCAAGATCTTCTTTGTTTAGAAGTGGAGTTGCATTATGTGAAGCTCGTCATCTTCTTCCATCAACATTTTCTCAAAACAGAGGTCCTTCTTCAACCATCTTCCTCGTTACTTTATTTTTGATTGCTACTGTTGTAGTCCATTACTGTTGTTGCTAGGGGCTTAGGGAACTGCCCTTTTCGTTTTTTTTTTCAAAAAGTGGGTTCTACAATTGTTGCATCATGGTGCTACCATGAAATGTATCCCCTCTTTTGGATATTAGATGACTATGTGAAAAGGGCCTGTGATCAATAGCTATTTGTTATTTCCATTGCTAGGTCATTCCCCTCTGGTCTCTTTTTTTATTTTATTTCACTGCTCTTCCATCGTGGCTGAGGAAGATGGTAGCGTGGAATGAGAGTGTTTCTTTCATGTAGGCCATCAGAATGGGACCCAACGCCTCATGTGTGCAAACAAAAACTGGGCTTACGTGCATTCGCGTGGTCTAGTGGAATGCGACCTTAGCGGAAGATGCGGACCCACGTAACAGGGTCTAGGCATGAGTTGTGGGCTGGTGGAGGCGAGTTTAGCTCGCCGTGGGCTAGCTAGTTGCAAGCTTAAACAAATCAATTTGTTCGGCAGATCCCAGATGGACTACTTGCTAGGCAGAAACTTAGTGGGCCAAGGGAAAGAAAAGCCCAAGCAGTAGAGGAGGGAGACCCAATGTTTTTGCATGGGCTGGCGAGGTGGAGCCTAATCCTGCGTGGGACTGGCTAGACAGAGCCTAGCTTCTGGTTGTGGGCTGACTTGGTGGAGTCTAATATGCTTGCTTGGGCCTAGTTGCCAAATGGGCCTGCAAAGGGAAGGCTTTATGGGCTGGCACCAAAATGACCCAAACCAACTAGGCTAGTACAAAGAAAACAACCCAAGCCTAATGGATTGCAAATGCATCGGGCCCACATGAAAACTCAAGATGCATGATTTTCTCTTTAGGAATCCCAAAACTATAAGATTTTTTCATTGAAAATTTTTAAAATTTATGATGTTTGTAGGAGAAATCTCAAAAAATAGAAAATTCTCAAAATTCATCATTATGTTGGTAAATTCCCAAAAATTCATGTTCATGTTGAAAAATTTCCCAAAAGTTCATGTTTGTGTTGGAAAGATTCATGGGTTTTGCTGTATTCATCATTCTTATCTTCATCTCTTATGGATAACATGCTTTCTTTCATTCTGCAATTTGTTAACTTGTTGATCTTAAACCACTTCATTGATTTAGGTGGTTTACTTGATAGGTATGGATTCTAACAATAGAGTGGCTTCCCCCGCCTCTACGTCTCTTGATTATGCAGATTTGAATGATTCTCTAGTCAGGCTAGATAGTTTAACTCATGCTCCATGTAATCTTGATTTAGTTTTCACAAGAGAGGACAATGAAGCGATGTTGGCCCACTCCCCGGCTAGTAGTTCCATTCCAAATCTTCCTATTACTGAGGTAGTTCCTCTATCTGATGCTACTCAAGGCAAGATGTAGGAGTGTTAGGGAGTGGCTTGGAAGAAGGGGAAATTCCTGTTGTAGCACAGTGCCAAGAGGAAATTTGCATTAAACAACAGTGCCATGGGAAAATTCTTGTTGCACCCCAACACCCAGGGGAAATTCCTACTGTGCCACCATGCCAAGATGAGGTCCCTATTGTGACACAATGCCAAGAGGAAGTTCCTATTATACCACCATGCCAAGGAGAAGTTCATTTGTAGCTCAGTGCCAAGGGAAAGTTCCTATGGCGCTGCAATGCCAGTTGCAGCAAAAATGGAAGAAGCAAAAGAAAGGTGACGACCCTCATCTTCAAATTGTTATCTGTTATTATCAGGTTAAGGAGATAGACAATGGTTTCTTTGTTTGGCTAAATGCAGAGCTCCCAAACCAAAAACTTCCTGGTTTTAATAGTGACCTCCTAGGTCATTCTCTGATACGTCACTTTTCCATGATAAATATGAAAAGTAAAGAAAGCCCTTTTTCTCTCTGCTCTCAACCTTGCTTTGTGCATAGAAAAGATGTTGAGAGTGCTTATCTATCTACCAATGCTTTTGCGCACTATGATGAGAAGGACCACTTTGATGGCTATTTCCTGTCTCCCATCAAAGAGGTGTTGGATCCTTGTGAATACTCTGTGGAGACCCCTTGCTAGAGGGCAACAATTCTTGAGGGTCATAAGTTTTTTACTAATGGTGAAAGAGGCTGATTCAAGGGTAGTTTACCAAAGAACAATTTCTTTAAACCTTGGGCAGAGCAAATAGCAGCAACGCACAAAAGCGTCTTTTGTCAAGCTGGCATTTATGACGTGATTCTTTGCACTCACAGTCCATTCCACCAGCACATGGAAGTCATGTGCGGCTTCATTCAGTTTTGGTCTCCGACGACCAATTCCTTCCATTTCCCTTGTGGTGAGATGAGCATCACACTGTGGGACCTCAATATCACTTATGAGTTGCCTATCATTGGGGAGCCTTTTGATTTGTACCTCCTGCCAAATGAGGATTTCAGAGAAGGCATATTAGGTTATCGCATCTAGAATATAATGAATAAGTTAAGATAGTCTGGCACTAAGCTTTCCTGGATAGGCTAGGCATAATTTTTCTGAAGAATTTCCAATCTCAATGCTCGAAGATGTAAGATGCCAGCATCTGAAGATTAAGCCAAATGGAATATTTGGGCTGATGAAGCTCTTTTGAGCAGTATCACCCAAGAGGAGGAATTAGTCTTATTCCTTATGCTATGGCTTTTTGTTATTATCTGTCCTTCATTAGCACATGATCATTGCATCAACCCCTTATGCTTAATGTCGGCTCTTCAGCTTGCCAAAGGTAAGAGACTGTCCATGGCTCCTCGCGTATTGCGCGACATCTATTATGTGCTGAACGACATGGTCTTACATTGTTCTAGGCCAGTCACATGCACTACTTACGTCCCAGTCCATTTTTTTACAACCTCTTTAGGACTTTATTTCCCCTGGATTTATAGGGTCAACTCACCAACTCAATTTCTTGGTAAAGGTTTATTATTGGGGAAGTTTTTGACTATCATTTTTAGGAACATACGATTTGATGAAGTGACAGATCGATTAGTGAAGCTACACAAGTTTTCTCAGGAGATGTTTTTACTTTCTCCGGTCAACAATCCTTCGGGATTTGAGGTGAAAGGCAAGGATGAAACCTTTGGCAAGATTAATAATTTCATCATTTCTTTGCAAGCTTACTTGCTTCCTCTTTAGAAAGGCTCCAAGTTTTGGGTTGAACCATATTTCCCAAATCATCTTGCTAGGTAGTTCGGTTATGACCAAGAAATGCCGAGTCGCATCATATTTATATCATGAGAAGAGCGTATAATAGGAGTAGGTCCAACTTGGTGGTGTCCACTATCATTCCATTTTACCTCTACATTTCGAGATTATGACATTTTCTTGCCTAATCTGGCCTGAAGAGTCTATGTGACCAAGGACTATGCTTGGTAGTATAGCACCAATGGGGGCAAAATCAATAGGGCAATGCCTCCTAATTGCGGTATGTTTGCTTACCATCCATTGGCATCTTCTTTCTTATTTGACATGCCTAATAATGTCTTCTTGGGGGCAAAATGGGCCATAGATTTTGAGAGGTCATCCACTTTTTCACAACGGGTTTTATGGTTAGATGAACGTCATCTTCATCAAAATATTCATCACATTGATTGCAGTCACATTGGGTGGTGGGATTATGATGAGCAGATATACCTTGTAGGTGAGAATCTCTTGACAGAGCTAATAACTTCTGAGTCGGCTCCTTATGTCCCTCCAGACTATGCTGAGCAAATTGTACCAATCTTTTAAGAGAGGAAATGACCAAAGCAAAAGCTAATGCAGCGGCAGGGTTGGAACAGTACTTGGCAGATTGTACTCCAGTACAATTTTATGATAAGGCTCCTCATGTTTCAGTTCCTCTAAGAATAACCTTGTCTCAAAAGAAAGAGACTAAATCTAGCAGTGCTGCTAGAAAGCGGGATGAGAAGGGAAAGATTAGCCGAGGATTGTCCAAGCCTCCTCCGAGAGTGACTAAAAGTATGATTTCGCACCGCGAAGCAGCTCACCTTCAGTTCTGGCTCTTAAGAAGAGTACAAAGGCAGCAACGAGTAAAGAGGCTCAACAATAGAACAAAGGAAGAAGGCCAAGGTAAGTCAAAAAGTGCCTAAACCTCTTCCTGGGAGTATACTTCCTTATGAGACAACTCCTTCTACCCCATCGTATTCTAGACCCATTGAGGCATCAGAGCAATTGGTGAAAGGTATTGGTGCATCTGGTGGGGAAGATATTGAAGTTGTTGTTGCTAAAGGGATTCTCATGGAGATGCATACCAATCAGCCAGGCTCTATTGATGCATTAGTAGGAGACCAGAGGGAATCATTACCTGATCTCTTCGATTTGTATGAGGTTATTTGTCAGTTGGTGACATTCCCTCTCCTCTTTCTCCATTATCTCCACACCTTCTTTATTTGGTGTTGGGCCATGGAAAATCAAAGGGAGCCATCTAGCTGTAGCCGAGCAGCTGTCCGACCGATTGATGACACCAG
>JAYJMB010002619.1:0-58851 GCA_036873735.1 Pouteria campechiana
ATTCAAAACCCCCTTCTTTACTAAACACATTGCACAAAAACATACTAATTACTCCTCGTGGGATCGACCCTTACTCAGGCTACTACAGAAAATTAGATTGGAGCAAGGTTCTAAATTTGGGTGCCCACGACAGCACCACCAGACTTCTTTTCGCCTCTTCAATTCACCTAGAGAAATTAATATTTTCATGTTAAATTCATCTAAAACTATGAAGGATTCACAAATAATTAAGTTTGCACATGCATAAAACAAGTGAATGGAATTTACTTACCAAATACCCCCAAAATTACTCATTTATTTATCCTTGAGCAAATCAAAACACAAAACTTCTCCATGAGCACACTAATCAATCTACATCATCAGTCAAAACCTCAATAAATAGAACATGGTTAAGAATAAAATATCAAAATACTAGTAATGGCTATACTTTCAACCTAAGCCTAATCTTCTCCGGCACAGATTCCATGTGCAAGTGCAAATGTTATAACCATCTCAATCTACATCATCTCATACTTTCATTAATTTAAGCAATCAAGTAATACATGTTCAATGAAAACCCTATGAATTCATAATTCAAATTAGAGAGACTACCTTAGATGCATACATGATGTTTTACTTTCCTCATTGATTTCTTTACTCTTCTTGAGGTCTCTATTACTATCGCACTCTTGATATTTATCTTCTTTTCATTTTTCTTTTTAGAATGTGATACCCCCTAATCTTTGGGATGTATTACCATCACATCCCCACAAACGCATTTTTTTTCAATTCATTGAATGTGATTCTCCCAATAATACAATGAGTTTCTAGACATTTTCTTATCTCATCTAATGCTTGTCTCAACAAGAATTCCATGAATTCACAAATTAAAATTGAACTTAGCATACTTCATCTCTTAAACTAATGCTAAGAATTCAAAGACTTCAAAAGAGCTGGCTATGACAATGTGATCAATGTGTATAAGAAATCTGTAGCTAATTAGATAATGACTCAAGTCAGGCATGTAAGCAAGAATGATTTATACCATTTTCAACTTAATCAAAATGATTTATACCATTTTCAACTTAATCAATGTCAAATATCACATATATATCATTGGTTATGCATAATGACTCTGAATGATGCTCAAGACACACACACATATAGAGTTTTCAACAAGAAACAACTAAACATAACATAATTTCACCAAAAATAGCTAAGGAAGGACCCCCAAACTTGAAAAACACAGTTTCCTCAATGTGGATTGAACATGTGAAGAGCAAAAAGAAAACTTCACTGAAAGAATTTAGTCAATCATATCAAATTCTTCATCATCACCGCCAACATTAGTGTCATCATCATCGGTATCTCCATCAGTGTCTATGCCACTAGTGTTAGCAAGGTCCTCCTGTTTAGCAGTGTCTTCCTCTTCCTCATTAGGGTCAGTTGCATGGGCTTGGTCAGCTCCATAAGTAGCCATAGGTGGAAATACAGGAGGTTGGGGAAGCTGGACTGGAGTGGGGAGCACTGCAACCAAATCAACATGGCATTGCATCAAGTAATCAGCAAGCTACACTTGTTGGGCAAAATATTGAGACATTTGCCCCTTAATATCTTGCATGTTAGCTTGCAAGTCAGACAACTCCGTGGTTGCGGTGGTGGGTGGTCTGGTGTCTAGACGAGAAGAACTCGCTCTAGGATTAGATGTGCTAGGGCCTGGAGCACCATAGCCATAGGGAGGGGCCTCTTCATTGGTAGGGCCTCGATGATGGAGAATGTTGTCAATCATTTCATTTGTAATAGTAGGCTTAGGGTGTACAATTTCTTCAGATGAGCTATATGGAATGCCTTCAAGGGTCAAGCACTTGCTTGGGAAACTGCGAAGTCTGCTTCTTGAAATGGTCCACACCGTACCTGGCTTTGCTATGCTCTAAATGATCTCATCGAAGTCCACATGATCCTCCATCCTTGAGAAGTCATCATCTTCAATGTCAGGGAGCTAATATCTGTGGTTGATTACAGTTCTACTGAATGGAACCCACTTGCCTCTCACTAAGTTTCTATAATCTTTACGCTCAGGCACATTGGCATAAAACTCTCATACAAGTGAAACAAGTGTAGCGTCAGGTTATTTGGAAAATTCCTCCCACTGTCGCTCTCTAAGCATAGTAAGAATGCGAAGCCATGGCTCATGAAAACCCCTCTCTTGGACACACATCCTGATTACAAGTGAAGTTCGATGGTGTGTTTTAGCTTCCTTACTGACAAAAGTTGGCTTGATTACTGGCTCAACATCCATATTCCTTCTCTTTTTAGATGGACTTGTAGCTACTATCTTTTTTCCTTTAGGAGGCATAATGAGAAGCAGAACAACAATCCCAATTGAATCCAACTATGAGCAAACATAATGCAATCGACCCAACACTAACAACCTTGAACCAACACAACACAATCAACTCCCAAACTTAAGCAACCTTGAGCAATTTAGCTTAAAAATGCAATGGTGGCCCCTTGAAGCAATGCAACAAACACTGCAAAAGCACAAAATAGAACTCACAACTTTCACAAAATGTTCTTCAACTTAGAGAAGCTCTCTTACAAAAAATTGGCCATGGAAATCAATAATTCATACACACATCACCATCAAAAGTAAACAAAATCACTTAGAAGAGGCCTCTGGCATCCACATCCACCATTCAATTATTCCAACAAATAGTTTGAGTGCAACCAAAAACCCTTCAAATCTTCACCAAAAATCCCTCTGAAAATCGATGCTTTCCACTCCAAATCATACACAATGGAAGAATAGAATGAAAAAGCCCTCAAAAATGCAAACGCTTATAAGATTTCACAAAGCTTGGCATTCCCAACCTTGAACCCATTCAAAGAAGAAGCTAAAGGAATGATGGCGAGAGAACACGATCAAGTGGAAGGCTTGGATGGGGAAGGAATGAAGCTTGGATGAAGGCTTTGGGATGAAAATTGGAATGCAGAAGGATTTTGAAGGGAAAATTCTCTCATTTTTCGTAGGTTGGAGAGGAGAAAGGATGAGTGGTTTGGGGTTTTGAAATGAAGAAGGGAGTAAACGGTTAGGGTTTGGCTATTTTGAAATGGACTAAGTCTCACATGTGAGGGAGTGATGAGCTTGTCGCGGCAGAGAGACGGCTTGCCTAGGCAAGCTCTCGCTAACTCAGTGGACCTTGCATTGTGTGGATAGGCTTGCCATGGCAGTAAAATAGCTTGCCTCAACAAGCACTTGCTACCTAATTGGAATGTGAACACCCTAAGTAGATTGTCACGGCTTTGATAGAGCTTGCCTCAGAAATCTATTGCTGACAAGTTTGCATTTTCACATGTGTTACACCTTGCCGCGGCAGTGAATTGTCTTGCCGCGGCAATGTATCCCTGACTCCATTCTACAAAATTCAATCTTTCTACATTGCCACGGCAGGGGATTGGCTTGCCACGAAAATCTCCCTCTAAATGTAATTTGTCACCCATTATTGCTAGTTGATTGCTTTGATGCCTATGCACTTGTGTCCTACTGGGAAATTCAAGTTGCCACATGTTATTTTGAATGAAACTTACTACTAAGATATTGATGAAATTATCAAACTAAAACTAAGTCTACAAAAATCAAATCTATCTAATATGCAATCAACAACTAGCTTGATGCTATCTTTAAAACTCATGCATATCATTAACTAAGGTATAACTAGAACTTTGAAATGAACTAACTAACTATGGATCAGAATTCAACAAATACAAATAACAACCATCTAAGGATTAATCTAATGCAATAATAATCAAACAAATGCAAATTAAACAACTAAAAATTTTAGAAACTAGGGTTGCTTCCCAAGAAGCGCTTCATTTAAAGTCTCAGCCCGACTATCATTTTCCATCATTGAATTGAAATTTGTCTTTTCAATGTTCCAACTCCTTGAAGCTTGGTAGTGTCTTGGAAAATGATAGTGCTCCCAAAACATTGTTGAATGATCAATATCTTCTGAACTATCTCCTTTAATTGAGTTTATGGTTTCTCTTGAAGATTCCTCCTTCACTCCATCCGCTCCATATATTTTGAAACATTTTTTCTTCTCATTGGACTACTCCATTCCCTTGAAGACATCAAACTTCACTAGAGGGTCTCAGAATGGCATGAGTGTGTCCTATTCCATACCTATAAAAGAAGAGGAAATCTTCACTAGAAAGCATAGCTCCTTGCCAACACATGCATACCTTAAGGAATGAGGCAAATGCGTCAGGTCATATTTTTCTTTGATCGTCTCCCTTACTGAACCTTTATTGAGATTTTCAATAATTGCACTAGCTTTTCCTTGTGGGAAGACATCTAACTCTAGAATTTGCTCATTGCCATTACAAGATTGCTCAACAACTTCATTATGCATTAAACACCCAAGAAAAGGGACTGATGGATCATAAGGTGGTAATGACTTGTAATTGAGTGAAGAACAAGAACTTGGGCACACAGTTGTCCTAGCATTCACCTCCTCCTCATCATCTGCAAAAACATTGGAATTGTTAATCACATTCCAACCTTCATCATCCATCGCCTTACTGCCACTTAACATTGTAATAAAATTAGCTTGCTCAGGCTAATTTGAAGGTTTTCTAGGTGTGTGA
This sequence comes from Pouteria campechiana, assembly GCA_036873735.1. Taxonomy (NCBI): domain Eukaryota; kingdom Viridiplantae; phylum Streptophyta; class Magnoliopsida; order Ericales; family Sapotaceae; genus Pouteria; species Pouteria campechiana. Next base: position 4,627 of record JAYJMB010002619.1, read on the forward strand.
CTCTATACAGTCTCTGTAATTTGACCCAACTGTGTCTCCATCTTCTTTATGGATGCTTCCATGATATGGAATCTTGAATCAATGATTTGGAATTTAGTTGCATCATTCTAGAACAAAGTCTATGTTGCTTGAATGAAACTCTACATGGTTTCTTCAAGACTAGGCTTCTTTGGTTGTGATGGTTGAAAGGATGTTCCAGCTTGGTTTTGATTGCAGTCATTGTTCCAAGAAAATTTAGGGTGGTTTTTCCAACCAGGATTGTATGAATTTGAGTAAGGATAATTCCGTGGTCTCTGGTTGTAGAAATTCATTGCATTTGCCTATTCCCCATAGCCTGCAAAATGATCACTTGAAGGGAAAATGTTAGATGAGTGACCTAAATTCCCACAAAAACAAACCTCTATTGGGGCAGAATGTGGTTGTTTCATGTTCACCGTCATCGAGCACATTGCCTTCATTTTCTTTGCCATCTCTGACATCTTCATAGATAGATCTACATTAGAGTTTACTTTATAAATTCCTCTAGATCTACCTCTCACACTATTTTGCTGAGAATTGGCTCCAAGCATTTCATACAACTCATATGTTTGTTCTAGAGTTCTCTCCCATTGCTCCTCCTACAGCATTATCAACCATGGCTTGGCATTGTTGTATCAAACCATTATAGAAAAATTGGTTAAGCAATTCAAGAGGATATCTATGATGAGGATATTGAATTAATAATGTTTTAAACTACTCCCATGCTTCATAGAATGCTTCACCATCTATTTGATAGAAAGTAGCAATTTTAGTCCTTAATTCAACAGTTTTCGCATGAGAATAAAACTTGCCAATGAATTTATTGTATACAGCTTCCTATGTGGTTAATGAACCAGGAGTTAGTGTCATAAACCATGTTTTTGCTGCATCCTTTAATATGTATGGGAAGCATCTCATGCGTAATTGATCCTTAGTGATATCTTGCAATAGAAATGTTTGTATTGTTGCATAGAAATCACACATAAATATCAATGGATCCTCAGCAACAATTTTGTGGAATGACGAAAGCCTGTTAAAATGAATGTATTTTAGTTCATAGTTTCTAGCATTATCATTCAATATAAAGCATGATGCAGAATTCCTATGGTGGGACATGCGAACTCTTTCATTAGTTATTGAGCTTGTTGAGCCACTTGATTCTACCTATTGTCAGCCATGTGGACTACTTTATTCTAACTTGAACTCTTTGTTTCAATCTCAACTTTATCACTTTGGTCTTGTAATGGAAATAGAACTTAAAAAGAATATTTGTAACTAACTTAATTGAATTAATTTGAAACCCCTCCCCAGCAATAGTACCAAAAACTTGATGATTCAAATTATAAATCCTCTCAAATGCACAAACATATAGCAGTATAGTATCCAATGAAAGGGTTGGTCCCATAGGGAATGTTCAAACTGATTCAATTAGCTTAGTTACTAACTTATCTCTATCTTAAAGGAATGTGATTTGTGCTAAGCAATTCTAAATGATAACTTGAATAAAATTGCAAAAATGAAATAACTACGGATAATGTAGGTGAAATCAATAAAGTGCAAGGGTCTAGGGATCTAATTTCACCACTCAAGGATACACTTGCTATTGGGACATTTGATTTAATGCATAACTTGGATTCGTTCTATCTAATGTGAGATTATTACCATTAGGTGTGCAGGTTTAAATCAAGTATTTCTACTCGTTCCAACTAACTATGATGTGTAGTGTAACTAAGGTGAAAACCCATTAAGTTTAAGAACATATGAATCAAATAGGATGGTTTAGCATAAGGCATGTAACATAACCACCTATCCTTTTCATTCAACGGTGCTCATGGTTTTGCATATGGCGTATGCCTTAACCATGACAGAAAATCAATATGATTTGCAATATTGGTGATCAAGCAATATATCAAACCAAATGAAAATAAATAATTCAATGAATTAAAATAACTAATTTTCATTAAAGAGCCACATTCCCAAATAAAAAATGTGTCAGAGAGGGTTATATCTTCACCCTAGAAAGAAGATTTAATGCATAATGAAAAAGGAAATAACTCCCTTCACAAAATTCAATACAATGTTTTTCATCTTTTCCCTTTTACAATGAGATTCCGCCTTCAATCTTGTGTAGTTTCTCCACCTCCAAACCTTGCCAAGAAGCCCCTAAAATGTACCTTCACTTTACTTTTATACCCCCCTTCATTAGGGTTGAGCATTTGCACAAGTCAACCAAGATCCAAAATTTCTGGATTACTGTCTCCAGAAGCTTGCCGCGACAGATAAAGAGCTTGCCATGGCAAGATGTTGCTGCCCAAAAATGTTTTTCATGCATATAGGGACCTTGCCGTGGTAGAAAGAGGGATTGTCATGGCAAAAGGAAAAGCTTGCCATGGTAGAAGATTGCCTTGTCACGGCAAGGTATTGCTGCCCAAGAAATATGCTTCTTCTTCTAATCTTTTGCAAGATTACTTCCTGCCGCTGACTCCTTTTGTTGATTTCATGTTTTACTTTGCCACGACAAAAGAAGATCTTATCGCGGCAAGGTGTTGCTAACTCCTTGATGTTGTTTTCAGAATGTGATTTGTTGCGACAAGGTGTTGCTACCCAAGAAATATGCTTCTTTTTCTTATCTTTTGCAAGATTACTTCCTGTCCACTTTTGGTCTTCATATTTCTTTAGTTTTTGACTTCTTTTCACCTCTCCAATTCACCTAGAGAAATCAATATTTTCATGTTAAATTCATCTAAAACTCTGAAGGATTCACAAATAATTAAGTTTCAACTTGCATGAAATAAGTGAATGAAATTTACTTATCACCCATTCTTTTTAATGTTCCTTCATCAACTATGTCTGAGTCTTTAGACTTTATTTCTTCTCTCTTATCAAATTTACTCCTACATCTTTGAGAATTCTTGTGAAGATCATACCATATAGAAGTGGAAATCTTGTTATAGATTTCACTAGATATAGATTATCCACTATGATTTGTGCAAGGTTTATCTTCTTTTTGTTTTTCAAAGGCCACAATACTTTTACATCCTTCTCTAAAATTGAGTGTGTGGACACATTATTTATCACCATTGTGTATGCCAATTTGTAATCTAGGCTCAACTAACTAGCATATAAATAATTTTCTTTTACATCTATTTCAATTCCTGCTAGTTCTGAGAATAATCTTACTCTACTTGATGGCCACTCAACATGTTCTTCTTCTATTCCAAGGAGGTTGAGGACTCTTCTCAGATTATCAGGGGATAGGTTTATCTCAATCTCTCTTATCCATGATTTGTATATACTTGAGTTCAGATTGCTAATTAAAGACTTCACCATTTTAGGATAACATGGCTCTTTACAGCTCAGAAAATCAGTCCAACCTTGGAAATGAAATCATTCGCATACTTCCAAGTTCATTCCTCTTTCTTCAAATACTTCAAAATTGAATGCCCTATCCTTGACAATTTTCTTATTCTCATACCTTTCAAGATATCTATAGTAGGCATTTTCTCTGTTAAGAAAAATTACATAAGATGTGTTGTCTTCTCGTCTCACTCTTTCAAAGATTCCTGTCTCTAAGGCTTCATCCCTTTCCTTCCTTCTAATGCTTGAATCAATTGATTTTGTTCTTATCATTATAGTGGAAAGATTTGGGGATTCAGAGATTGATGGAGAAGATATGATGGAAGACTCGCTTGAGCTTAGGAGTTTAAATTAGGCAGGAAGTTGAGGAGTTTCTCTAAAGGGATGCTTTCAGATGCTCTATAAATGAGGGTTTTAGGTTTTCAAAAGTTTTTGAATAGTTAAATAGAATTTTAGATTTTTAGTTTCTCCAAAATATGTTATCGAAGGCTCCAAAACCAGGATATGCGATCTTCGGAGGTAGCGATCATGACAATTCAGTGACTCCGAAGCTTTACTTTGGAGACAATATGATGTATCAGACATAGAGTTTTGAAGAAATAGACTTCTTTCAGAGGCTTTTCAGTCCTCCTTTGGAGATTTCGAAATCTTATTTCGAAGGCTCCGAAATACCACAAATTTTTAAATTTGTTCTTTCATAGTGTTTTTTGCCAGATTTATTAGTAAGAGACTCATTTAAATATTTTATAAATGTTTTACTAATTTTCAACTTAAGCATTTGGATCTAAAACATCTAATTCTCTTCTTAATTTACTAAATCTATCTTCAGAAATAGGTTTAATAAATATATCTGCTAATTGATTTTTAGTAGGCAGAAATTCTAAATATATATTATGATTCTGAACATGATCTCTGATAAAGTGATTCCCAATCTCTATATGTTTTGTTCTGGAATGTAAGACTAGATTTTTTGTCAGACTTATGGCACTAGTGTTGTCACATCTTATGGGAATATCAACAAAGTTGAGACCAAAATCATTTAATTGCTACTTCATCCAAAGGATTTGAGTTTTGCTTTAGCAGTTGATAATGTCGCAGATGTCTGTTTCTTGGAAGACCATGATATGACCATGCTTCCTAGAAACTGACATGATCTTGAGGTGCTCTTCCTATCTACTTTATATCCAGCAAAATCTGCATCTGAGTGCCCTACTAAATTGAAATCAGAACCTTTTGGATACCACAAACTGAGGTTTGATGTGTCTAAAGGTATCTATAGATTCTTTTTATAGCAATTACATGTGACTCTTTGGGATCTGACTAAAATCTAGTACACATGTAGACACTAAATATTATATGTAATCTACTTGTAGTTAAATATAATAATGATCCTATCATGCTTCTATAGAGTTTGTTATATACTCATTTGCCTTTTTCATCTTTGTTCATCTTTATTGAAGTGCTCATTAGTGTTCCAGATCTTTTACCTTCTTCTAGATTGAATTTCTTTAGGAGTTGTTTTGTATACTTGACTTGGTGAATGAAGATCCCTTCTTTCTCTTGTTTGATTTGTAATCCCAAGAAGAAATTGAGTTTACCTATTAATCTCATTTCAAATTCTCCCTACATAGTCTTAAAAAATTCTTGATAGAGATTTTCATTAGTTGCACCAAATACTATGTCGTTAACATAAATTTGAACTATAGGAATATTTTTCTTTGCATGCTTAATGAAGATAGTGGTATCTACTTTACCCCTTGGAAAACTTTTTTCAATCAAAAATTTGCTTAGCCTCTCATATCAAGCTCTAGGAGATTGTTTCAAACCATCGAGAGCTTTCTTGAGTTTGAATACATGATTTGTACAATAAGGATCTTCAAACCCAAGGGATTGTTCCAGTTATACCTCTTAATTAATGAAACCATTCAAGAATGCACTTTTTACATCTATTTGATATAGTTTGAAATCTATATATGAAACAAATGCAAGAAGCATTCTAATGGCTTCAATCCTTGTAATAGGGGCGTATGACTCTTCAAAGTCAATACCTTCTTTTTGACTATACCCATTTGCAACTAATCTTGCCTTATTTCTTACCATAATTCCCTATTCATCTAGTTTGTTCTTAAAGGCCCATTTTGTTCCTATAACAGATTAATGGTTTGGTCTTGGAATAATAGTCCATACATCATTTCTTTTAAATTGATCCAATTCTTTTAGCATATCTAAATTCCAGATTTCATCTTCTAATACTTGATCTATGCGAGTTGGTTCTAATTGAGAAATGAAGGCAAAATTTTCACATATTTGGTGATAGGATGATCTAGTTCTCACTTTATTGAACACGTCACCAATTATCTGGTTTTTAGAATGAGCACGCAGAAACCTCCAATCTTTGAAAAGAGATGAGTTACCTTCCTCATTTACCTCTGTTGTGGATGGTTCATCTTCAGTCATTGTTGTCTTTGATAGTGGAGCTTCTACTTGATTATCTTGTAGTTTCAGCGTCTCCACACTTGTTTGAAGATCTTCTTTCACATCATCAAAATTACTATTTTTTTAGAGTTAGTATGTTCATCAAATTTATCATAGATACATTCTTCTACAATCTTAAGTCTCAGGTTATATACTCTAAATATTTCACTAACAATGGAATAACCCAGAAATATACCTTGATCAAATCTACTATCAAATTTTCCAAGGTTTTCCTTGTCATTGTTAAGAATAAAGCACTTACAATCAAAGATATGAAAATATGAAATATTTGATTTCTTGCCATTGTATAATTCAAATAGAGTTTTATTAAGTATGGATTTAGCAAAGATTTTGTTAATGATATAGCATGCAGTGTTCATTGCTTCAGCCCAAAAATACTATAAGAGGGTGTACTCACTCAACATTGTCCTTACCATCTCTTGCAAGGATCTATTTTTCCTTTCAACTACTCCATTTTGTTGGGGTGTTCTTGGTGTAGAGAATGTTTGAAGAATTCTGTTACTTTCATAAAAATCAATGAATTTATAATATTCAAACTCTCTACCATGATCACTTCTTATGGCAATAACATGAGAGCTTTATTCATTTTGTATGCATTTGAAAAATACTTCAAAGAATGAAAAAGCTTCATGTTTGGATGCCGGAAACATTACCCAGGTAAATCTACTATAGTCATCTATAATGACATATGCCTAATGTTTTCCTCCAAGGCTTCTTGTCCTTGTTGGTCCAACTAAATCCATATGTAGCAACTAAAGGGGTTTTGTTATGTGTACTTCTTTGTTTGATTTGAAAGATTCTTTTACTTGCTTACCTTTCATGCAAGCATCATACAATTTATTGTCAAATTTGAGTTTTGGTAAGGCAACAACTAGATCCTTATTATATAATCTTTCAATTAGATTTTTGTTGAAACATCCTAGCCTTTTGTGCCACAAAATAGGTTCATTGTCATTCACAATAGACACTTAGCCTGAATATCTGAAAGATCAACCAAATATATATTTCTATATCTTTTATCATATACTATAACTGATTAAGACTTATATAATGCAGAACAAGATTGAGATTCAAATACAATTTTATAGCCTTTGTCACAAAACTGACTTATGCTAAGAAGATTGTGTTTCAATCATTCTACTAAAAGTACATCTGAAATTGAAGTAGATAGAGGTTGGCAGACCTTACCAATCCCAACTACTCTACCTTTACCATTGTTAGCAAAGGTTACTGTTTCACTAAAATTTCATTTTCAGCTCTATGAACAACTCCTTATTTCCTATCATGTGCCTTGAGCGACCACTATCGATATACCATGTACTGCTCTTTGTGGCTCCTAAGCACACATGCATAGATAAAGTTAAGTCTTAACTTTTAGTACCCATTTGAGAATGGGTCCAAGTGGGTTAGTTGTAGGTAATGTTATTACCCATTGTTTCTTAGGTAAGACAGTCTTAACTAACGGATTTTGGATTGCATTTAATACATTTGCAACTATTTTTGGCACTCAAATTATAGTCTATTTAGGTTTGAATTTTCTATTTTATTATTGTCCACTTCTTTTCTTTGGTTTCATTTTTAACAAAGTACAAGTCAATGTCTTTTTCAGGGCATTGTTCTCAGCTAATACTTGCTCAAGTTTGCTATTAGTGTTCTTGTCACTCTTGGAATTTTCTTCCTTTATTTTGGAGCATTCATTTGCAATCTTTTTGAGCTCCCTTTTTGTTTATCTCTACTTCTCTTTCAAAATAAAAAAATCTAAATATAATTCTTCTAACATTTCTTCATGGCTGGGAGTTTCAAAATCAGAATATACCTGGTCTTCATGGGTTGCCATGAAGCTGATTCTAGTATGAAGCTCATCATGAGTGCTTTTGTTTAGAGAGAGTTGACTGATTTGAGCTTCATGTTCTTCTTCTTCCTCACTTTCACTAATGTTCTCTAGCATTTCCCATGCTGCTAGAGCTTTCTTCTTCTTCTGAAACTTTTTACTAGTTTTGTTGTTGTTGTTGTTATTGTTGTTCCTTTTGTCAAAATATGAATTATATTTCTTCTGTTGCTGATCATTTTGTCTCTAGTCTGGTTCTAGACAATCAAACTTCATATGTCCAGGTTTCCTACAATTGTAACAAGTGGGTAGCTCTTTCTTTATGTCATTTCTTCCAAAGTTGTTCCTTGAATTATTTCCAAATTTTTTGTCTCAGCATGGATTTGAATCTTCTCGTAATGATTGTCATATCTTCATCTTCATCTCCACTTGCAGATGCATTAGTTTGGGATTGTTCATTTTTTGGTTCAGCTTTAAGAGTAATTGCTTTCTTATCCTTTGATTCTTATGTATTTTTTGGCTTCATTAATACTTCATGAGTCATAAGAGACCCCATGAGCTCTTCTAGACTCATTGTGTCCAGATTCCTTGCTTCCTGGATTACTGTTACTTTAGGAATCCATTGCTTTGAAAAAGATCTCAGAATTTTCTTTACTATTTTAGGCTCTCTATATTTTTCTCCTAGATTTTTTAGCCCATTTGTTATTTTTGAAATCTTTTGAACATGTCGGAGATAGACTCTATCTCCTTCATATTGAATGCTTCATATTCCTGCACAAGAAGATTTATCTTAATTTCTCTTACTTGCTTTGTGCCTTCATGTGCAACCTCTAGTTTATCCTAAATTTTTTTTACAGTATCACAAGAGAATATCTTGTCAAACTCAGCAGACTTAAGGGTATAATAAAGATAGTTCTTTGCCTTAGCATCTTTCTTAGCTGCTAGAATGTTCTCAGGAGTGTATTTATCTTTAGTATTTAGGACAATCAAACCATCCTTGATGGTTTTCCATAGCTGATAATCTAAGACAATCAGGAATTTTTTCATTCTCATCTTCCAAGATTCATAGTTTGTACCATCAAATAGTGGAGGTCTGGAAGTTGATTGTCCTTCAGCAGAAGTGTTATGGAAATAGCTGGCCATAGAGATCTCTTCATAAGTTATATGATTGGAATAGTAATGTATAACTGGTGAAGCCTACTCTGATACTAATTATTGGTCTCGTTTAGATGGTGACTTAAGAGGGGGGTGAATTAGTCTTGAAAATTTTTGGCCAAATAAAGATTCAAGTGCAAAACTAAAGAAGAGATTAATAAAATAATGCACTTAGACAAGTATTTTTATACTGGTTCGACCCTTCACTTAGGTTCCTACTCCACTTCTCTGAGTTAGCCTTTTCTGCTAAACTCAGGTTCCATTAACACTTGTTGGTTTTCCAAGCTCACCAACGAACTTACACAAGTTAGTTTTTCAAGTTCACAAACAAACTTATACAAGTACTCAGCAAGTGTCCTACTTGCTTTCACTACATAAATGCAAGTTAAAAAAAAACTTGCAAAGATATACAGAAATGAAAGTATATAAATATTAATGCCTCTAATAGACTAATTTTGTACAAAATTTGAAAGCAATAAACACAAATAAAATAACAATAAATGCAAGAGGATTCAAATCTCCAAATGTTGTTGAGTGGATGAATGGCTTTAAATGCTTCTCTGAATGAATTGCAGTGGAGCTGAAAAACATGGAAGAAAAGCCTTAAAAGTCTTTTGTAAATGCTCTCTCTGATTTTCAATATAAAAACTATTATGTTCTTTGATCTTACTTAACTTCTTTTACATTTGAGATTTTTGACTTTTCATTGGGGACTCTGACTTTCTCTGCTGTGGTAGGTGAGAAACATTTAATGCTAAAAAATATTCAAATTTAAGACTATTGTACGCTCAATGCTATTTCAAAGGCCATGAACTAACATCAAACCCTCCAAAGTTGTAAATGACTCATGATGTTTCCACATAGCTTAGTACATCGTCGTTACTTCAGATGCACCAAAGGTGATCTTTGGAGGCTACAAAATGGCATTACTAGAATGGCTTGCTTCGAGATCATGGAGGCCGACTTTGAAGTAGTTGACTTCATGAATCCATGACTCAGAAGCCTTTTTTGTTTCCAAAGTAAGCTTTTCAGTAACTCTGAAACATATTTTTGTTTCTGAAATACCTTGTCGACTTCGAAGCTATTTTGGCTTCATTTGACCAGCTTGACTTAACTCTAAAAGTCTAGTTTGTCTCCAAAGTAAGTATATCAATGACTCTAAAGCATTAAATCTAAGCTTTGATGTTGACTCCAAAGGATTCACTGTCTCTAAAGTATTTATTTTCTGATTCCGATGAGTCATGTCTTCCAAAGAGCATTCTGTTTACTCCGAAGGCAAATGACTTAATGTTTTCGTGACTCCAAAGTGTTATCAATACTTTTGTCATTATTTGCCTGTCTTCAAAATGATTCAGTGGCTCTGAGACTTCCTTGCTGAATCCAAAGCTTGTGATTTTGTGATTCTAATAGACTATTCTCTTGTCTCTGAAGCTTTCCAATGGTTCTAAAGCACCTTAACTAACTCCAAAGTATGTAACTTTGTGATTCCAAAGGAGTGAGCTTCGAATCTGAAGTTGACTCCGAAGCTTCCTTGAAGACTTTAAATTTTTTGTTTTCTTGTTTTAAGTACATGTGTAATTTGTATACTTAATGTTCATGAGCATTTACTTGGTTTCTTCATCTGATCATTATGAAGATTATTCTCAAGGTGAGATTATAAACATTTCTGCAAAATGCTTAAGAATGAATTGTTAGTACCTTAGTTCTTCACTCATGTCTTTGCTTATCATCAAAACATACTTGGTTAAGAATGTTTATCATCAAAATCAAGCTTGTTTTAAGATAGTATGTTCAACATAGATGCCATTTGTATGTTAGTCACATAAATCGGGTTTTACTCTAACAAGTTATGTTCTCTCTCTGCCTGCATTTTTCTTCCATTAGTTGTAGATGAATTCTTCAAAGTTTTGTCTGTCGATTGAACTTCCATAAGAATGATTTGTCTTTTGCAAATAGAAGACAAAATTTGATGCAGATGAAGTTACACTAACTGATAGACAAACACTTCCAAGTCTATCCCAATTCCTCTCAGAAGATTTATCTATTAATCGATCCTTCTTGTATATGCTTTGTCTGTTAAAGATAATAAACTAAATTTAAATGGTGCTGACGAAGATGAGCTGATCAATTGACAAATAGTTCCCTTAATATGAACAAGTGAAGTAGGATATGCTTCCTTTGTTCTTCGTCATCTATTGGAGGTGATAGATAGAGTTCACTCAATCTTGCACTAACAAACAAAATGTGATTTTCTTCTTTTGTTCCTTGTTGTCTGTTGAAGGTGCTAGACAAAGCTAACTTTAACTTGCTTGAATAGAAAAAGTGTGACATTCATCTAATATAAGCAACAGATGAATTTTGTTCTGCTTTGTCTTGGATAAAATACATTACTCATCGCATTTGTCTGTTGTAAGTTGTAAGCGATCATGCCTTTGTCAATTTAAACCCATTTCGATCCAAGCATTGTCTATTCCTCTTTGTTTATCCTCACTATGCAACTTCTACTTCTTCTTTTACTTTGTCTATTGTGAGTAACAAACAAACTTTTGATTTGCAAATGAAGTCAAGTTCCTCAACTGTTCTGGTCACTTTGAGCAACAGAAGGGGTTTATTCCTGCAACTTCCTTGGTTTTTCAATATTGATTTGTCGTTCTTGGTCTAGTTGAAGTTGTACTCCCTTCTTTGTTTATATTGTCTTTCTGTCCTCAGACTAATCTATTATTCTAACTTTGTTTATCAGACAAAGGTTTCTTCTTTTGTTGCATGATTGTCTAGGTGGCAATTTCTTCTTTCTTCCATTATTCATTTGTCTGCCAAGTCATTAAGTTACTTCTTTAACCTTTCACTTTGTCTTGGATAGACTTTGATCAGATCAAGTATAAGTAGTTTGAATTTCTTAAATGCAATTAGAGCTCTCTGATCATGGCTTCTTCTTTAACTTCTTATTTTGCAACAGTCTGTTGACATTTTCTCATTGAGGTTGACAGACAACGTGAACTCATTGTAGTACATCTTTGAAGCATCATTTGTCTCTTATTATTTTTTTTGTGACAGAATCTAAAGCAAAATTCTTTGTTGCTTATCTCCAAACCTTCTATTTTCTTCTTCTTCCATGATTTTTATTAGTTCAGCTCTTTTGGAACATAGCAAATAGTTGTGACAATTTATTGCAAACGATAATTATCCTGCTCATGAGAATGCAAAATATCATATTTTATTCTCTTAATACTTAATCATTTACACTCAGTGGACTCCTATGTATACTAATTATTCCTATATTTTGATTTAGGATACAATTGGAGTAGTTAAGTTCAAAAAGAAGTCAATTGAAGGATTTTGGATAATTTCAGCCTTACTTTGTATTTTGGCATAAGTCTCTCATCTGACCTCCGATTGAGATGATTAAAGCTATTCTAGAAATAGACAAAAAAGTTCTATAACTTTTATGTTAGGAGTTTTGAGAGATATGGACAACATCAAGGACAACTAAGTAGAGAAATTATCAAAATATGTCAAAATTGAGCTAAAAATTACACATTGTGGATCAATGTTTATACATTTGGAGGATGATTTGGAAAACATAATCAACATAAATATTGTATATCTCAAAGTTATCTAACTAATTCAAGACGAATCATGTAATTCAGAGTTGAAATGAGGAAGATATGGTCAAATTAGTGGATGCCTGTCTGGCAGACAACAAACTGGAACCGTCGGTGCTAAACCACTTCACACCACCCCATGGACAGCAAGGTGGTGCCGGCGGTGCCCAAATCCATTCCCATATTTCAGATTTTTGCTAAAATTTTAGATTTTTGTGTATTTTTGACTCTATAAAAGGCTATTTGCTAGGGTTTTTTAAGGGTTCTTTTACTAGAGTTTTGAGGAGGACTTTTTGGCGACTTTCAACAGAGAACCTTCTTCTTCTCTCTTCTATTTTATTTTATTTGTAATTTTATGGCCCTGCATGGCTAGACTTTTATTCTTAGTTTAAAGAGACAAAAGCCTCAGAATCAATATATTGTGAGATCTAATTTGATTTAATTGTTTAATTTATACTTTGAGAATTGAATATTCTTCTTTGATTTATAATTATGATTATTATGTTTAATTGCTAGGAGGCCTAGTAGTTTATTATTCATTGCAATCTGTTACTAGATTAGATATTAAATCTGTAATTGTTTGATTCCTCTAATCTACGAAGCAACTAGGGTTTAATAATTTACTGTGTCAAGGATTATTAATTCTTACGAAGAATATTCGACTAAATTAAATGCAATCACGTGTGCTTGTGTTGTTTGGCTTCATCAATCTCTATCGATTTTAAGGCTGCTATTAAATTAAATCTCTAGCACATGTCTAAGATTACTTAGTAGTTAGGGTTAATTGGATCGCGTGTTTCTAATTAACTATGTTGAAGGAGAGATAGGAAAAATAATTCCAATGGTGAATATTCAAAGTGTGAATTGATTTATAATTGTATCGATGATCAGTTATGAGATTCTAATGGTGGATGTTGACTTGAATCAAAGTTTTCTTATTTGATAAATTTCTTTTATAACATTTTCTTTATTACATTAAAAAATCCCCTTCTTATTCACATTGCATAAAACTAAGCTAGATACTCCTCTTGGAATCAACCCTTATTCACACTACTATAGGTAATTTCATTGGAATAAGGTTCTAAATTTGGTTGCCTATGACAGCCTGACCAAATTTTGGGCACCATTTCCAGGGAGGCATTCTAGTTGATTTTTGTGCTTTTGTGATTTTTTTATTTATTTTTATTTTTATTATTTTTAGGGTTATTAGATTTTTCTTGATTGTTTATGACTGCAACTCTATCTTCTAATTAAGGTAATTTGAAGTATAAACCAGAAATTGAAATAACTTTGCAAGGGTTAAGAAGTGAAGCTTAGAGGAATTCAGAAAAGGAAGAAGTCATGGCTAGAACTCAAACTTTGAAAGAGCCTGTCATACCTGATTTTGATCAACAACCCTTATGTATAACATTTCCTACTTTAGATGCTAATGTTATTTTTGAATTAAAATCTGGACTAATTCACCTCTTGCACACTTTCCATGGTCTTACAAGTGAAGATTCTCACAAGAATCTAAAGGAATTTCATGTGGTGTGCACAAGTATGAAACTGGGGTGACTAAAGAGCAAATCAAACTGAGAGCCTTTCTATTCTCTTTGAAGAATTTAGCTAAGGATTGGCTTTACTATTTATCATCTGGGAGCATCATAACATGGAATGAGATGAAGAGGTTGTTTTTGAAGAAATATTTTCCAACTTCAAGGGCGGCCAACATTAGGAAGGAAATTTGTAGTATGAGATAGCATAGTGGAGAATCCCTATATGAATATTGGGAGCATTTTAAGAAATTATATACATGTTACCCCCATCATCAGATTAGTGAGCAACTACTAATCCAATATTTCTATCAGGATCTTCTAACCATTGAAAGGTGCATGATTGATGCTGCTAGTGGAGGAGCTTTGGTGGATAAAACTCCTGAAGCTGCTAGGAACTTGATTGCAAACATGGCAACTAACTCACAATAATTTCGTAATAGGCTTGATTCTTTATCCAAGCCTATCAATGAGGTAAGTATTTCTTCCCTTGAACAACAAATTACAGGTCTAACTTCTCTTGTTCATCAATTGGCTGTAAGAAATATGCAGACTGCAAAAGCTTGTGGAATTTGTTCAATAGTAGGACATCCAACTAATTCATGCCCAACTCTTCAAGAAGAACCTATTGAGTAGGTGAATGCAATGGGTGGTTTTTCTAAACAACCATAGAGGATGTATAATCCTTATTCTAACTCATACAACCTAGGATGGAGGGATCACCCCAATTTTAGCTATGGGAATCCACAAATAAATCAGCCCACAACTCAAAATCGCCCAAATTTCCAGCAGTACAAGCAGCCATACCAACCTAGACCACAACAAGGACAAACTTCTAACTCTGGTACATCTTTAGAAGATATTGTTAAGTCTCTTACCACTAACACTTTGCAATTTCAGCAGGAGACAAAGGCTAGCATTCAAAATTTTGAGAATCGAGTAAGTCAGATAGCTACCACAATCAATCTACTAGAGACACAAAATTTAGGAAAATTGCTTTCTCAAACAGTGGTGAACCCAAGAGAGAATGTGAGTGCAATTTTTTTAAGAAGTAGTAAGGAGGTTGAGATTCCAATAAAAGCAAATCCTATACTAACAGAGCAAGAAAAAGGGAAAAGCATTATTGCAAACAAGGACCTTCCTGAGGATAAGAAAGTGATTCAACGTAAGTTGTCACCTCTTTCTAAATATAAACCAGTACCACATTTTCCTCAGGCTTTAGCAAAATCTCATAAAATTAAGAGCTATAAAGATTTCTATGAGACTTTTCATAAATGTGAGATAAATATTCTACTTTTTGATGTCATTAAACAAGTACCTCGTTATGCTAAATTCTTGAAAGAATTGTGTACAACAAAGAGAAAATAGAAACTCAAGGGATTTGAGAGAAGGTGAGAGTAGGGGGGAATGTTTCTACAATCATTTAAAGAAAACTTCTTGCAAAGTGTAAAGATCTAGGTATGTTTACTATCCCTTGCATGATAGGTAACACTAGACTTGAAAAGGCCATGTTAGATTTAGGAGCCTCCATTAATGTCACGTCATATTCTTTGTATGCTTCTTTGAAACTTAGACCTTTGAATAACACCAGTGTTGTAATTCAATTAGCTAATAGATCCAATGCATATCCCAGAGGTGTAGTTGAGGATGTTCTTATGCAAGTCAATGATTTAATCTTCCCTGCTGATTTTTATGTGCTAGATATGGAAAATGACAATCACACTACTCCCATTCTATTAGGAAGACCCTTCCTAAAGACATCCAAGACTAAGATAGATGTTCACAGTGGCACACTTACCATGGAATTTGATGATAAAATTATTAAATTTAAAATTTATGATTCCATGAAATATCCTGATGATGATGATCCTGTTTATGTTTACTCCATTGATGTGAGTGATTCTTGTATACAGAAAGTTTTTGAAATTGATGGAAAAGATGAATTAGAAGTTGTCATTAGAAAATATCTTAAGAAAGAGAATAAGGTGTTACCTTTGAGTACTGATTTGCAGGAAACTATTGTAGTATTGGATGACTTTTCAAAGTTATTAGAATCAGGTAATGATCCTTACATTGAATTACTAATCTTTAACAAGAGCCTTTTACTATCTATTTTGCAGGAATCTACTCCAGATTTAAAGCCTCTTCTCAGTCACCTCAAGTATGCGTTCCTTGAAAATGGAAAAACCTTGCCTGTGATCATCTCTAGTGAACTCAGTGCATTACAAGAAGAAAGGCTTGTGTAGGTTCTGAAAAAGCATAAGAGGGTTATCTGTTGAATAATGAAAGATATTAAAGGAATTGACCCATCTACATGCATACTTTGTTATTTCCAGTTTGCAATTGCTTCAGATTAAAGTAAGATGCAGTGAGTTGAGCCAACAATTATAAATAA
The DNA here is from genome assembly GCA_036873735.1 of Pouteria campechiana. Classification (NCBI taxonomy): domain Eukaryota; kingdom Viridiplantae; phylum Streptophyta; class Magnoliopsida; order Ericales; family Sapotaceae; genus Pouteria; species Pouteria campechiana. The sequence goes on from JAYJMB010002619.1 coordinate 21,013, forward strand.
AAGCGCTACTTAGAAGGCAACCCAAGGGGAGTTTGTGTTTCTTTTTATTATTTTCTTTCTATTTCTACATTTATATTATGGTTTTCTTTTTTACATCTTCTTTGCATTTGACCTTACATTGGGGACAATGTAAGTTTTACGTGTGGGGGAGGGAATTTAGGTTTAGGTTGTTTTTTTATGTTTTTGTTTTTATTTTTAAAAAAATATTTGAGAGAGAGTTAGTTTTACCCTTTGTTTTGGTGGTTTTTGATGATTTGAGGTTGATTATGTTATGAGCAAGATTCAACTAAGCTTGAATAAATTCATAATATGATTGATTAAGTAATCTTCCAATTTGCAATTGCTTGGTTTAGTTATTTTTCTTGATAATGGTGATGACTAAATTTTGTAGACACAAGCTGGTGAGATTTTGAGCCTTTAGACTGACACATTCACATCAGTCTCACCCTTTTTCTTCATGAGAGATATTCTTCCATAGATTTATTTCTTTAGAACTTGCCTTGATTCTCTTTGAGATCACATTAATACATGCTTGCATGAAAATGTTTAAGGCCTTTTTTGTTATAAACTACATGAGCTAAATAGCCTACCTTGTTATTAATGTTTCCTATTGTTGAGCCCCTTTGAGCTTTAGAGACTTTTATTGTGAACCTATATTACAAGCTTAAAACTCGCAAAAGTAATGTCTTTACCCAGCCCATAGAGCTAGTGGAGCATGGTTCATCATTGTGTTATGTATGGGTGTGCAAAAAATAAAGTGTGGGGGTGTCAAAATTTGTGAAATGACTATGATAGGTAAAACAAAATATGTTGTTGTTCTTAAAAAAATAGAAAATGTCAAAGTGAAAGAAAAAGAGAAAAAAAAAAGTGAATAACAAAATTCTAAGGGAAGGGGTATGTTTATACATCATGTATTCAAAGATGAAAGATGTTGAAGAAAATAAGTGATTATACTTGTCTTATATATTTGAGTTTGAGTTGATTTACTTGTGCTTCACTAGTTTCAGTGGCAATCTATTGTTAGATTAGATATTAAATCCGTAATTATTTAATCCCTTTAATCGACGAAGCAACTAGGGTTTAATAATTTACTGTATTAGGGATTATTAAATCTTAGGAAGAATATTTAACTAAATTAAATACAACTATGTGTGCTTGTGTTATTTGGCTTCATCAATATCTACAGATCTTAAGACTGCTATTAAATTAAATCTCTAGCACGTGTCGGAGGTTATTTAGTAGTTAGGGTTAATTGGATATCATGTTTTTAATTAACTATGTTGAAGGAGAGATAGGAAAAATAATTTCAATGGTGAATATTCAAAGTGTGAATTGATTTATAATTGTATCAATGATTAGTTATGAGATTCTGATGGTGTATGTTGACTTGAACCAAGGTTTTCTTCTTTGATAGATTTCTTTTATAACACTTTCTTTATTACATTAAAAACCTCCCTTCTTGTTCACATTGCATAAAACTAAGCTAGATACTTCTCATGGGATCGACCCTTATTCACACTACTACAGGCAATTTATTTGAAGTAAGGTTCTAAATTTAGTTGCCTATGATAGCACACCACCTGCACTTGAACATTTCTGCACTTGCTATATTATTAGATTTCATATATAATGTTATAATCTATTTTATTCTTATATGATTATAACATTTTATAAAGCAAGGATAATATACATTTTCATTGAATGCATAATATGAAAGCTTAAGTAATTATGGTGCATAGTATTTATTTAGCAAATTTATGCAATAAAGATTAATTAATATTTATTATGTGCACACCATAAAGTAAAGATTATATGCTTGTTTAATTAAGTATTTATGTTAATTAATAGTTATCGATTCATAATCATATATATGATTATTAGAGATTTAAGCACATAAGTTTCTTATTTTAATACAAGTTTTGTTATCATCAAAATAATATGTAATAATAATGACATCAATGATAATGAAATGTGGGAACTTATTAGACCTTCCGAAGGCAAAACTCCAACAGGATGTTAGTGGATTTTCAAAATCTAAAGATATAGAGGTAAAATGGAACATTACAAGGTGCAATTGTTGCTAAAGGGTTCTTGTTTCAGTGTATGTTATTCACATCCCAAGTTAGCCACGTGATTTGCTAGTGAAGTCGATCACAAGAGTGGCTAGACTATCCACCCTAGTCTAGGATATCGTCCATGTCATTAGCACCAATGGGATTTTTTTTAATTGGAATTTTAGTGTACAAATGAGTTTTTTTTTTAATTTAGGCAAGTTCAGCTGAAAAATGGGAAAAAAAAAAGATGACTTGCAGCCAAACCCTGCTACGCTCCTGTTTTAATGAATAAGATTTTATAGGCTCGAGTGTTGGCAGTGCCCAAGTGAACCCTTGAGAAATTATGAATGAAATTTTATAATTTTCTCCAAGACATAATTCATTAAAGTTGTATGTTATTCTGAGTTCAATGGGACTTGATGCAAATACCACTTTGAATTTTATGGTACTGCTAGCATGGGACTCTGAATTTTAGTTTAGTTTATGTCTCATTAGCATGGTGAATTTTAAGCACATTGTTTATTTTTTTGAATGGGAACAACGTGCATATAAGCATTACAACCTATTCTAGAAAATCACACTATGATCTTTTTCTGATAACCTGCTGCATGATCTTTCTTCTCAGTAGTCCATCTAGTGGACATTGTTAGTGTATGTTGCAAGAAAAATCCTTGGGAAATAGCTCTCCCTATCTTGATTTACTCTATGAGTGGGAATTCAATGTGACTAGCAAGGTTTGCATGCTGATATGACTAAAACTTCCAAGTAGGCATGGTATCATGAAAATTGAAGAAGGCCATTTTAGAATGAATTCCTACCTGACAAATGGTAGCATATCATTTGGTTCTGGAAATTCAAAGACTTGTTGCAAATTCTTCTAGTGTAGTTGATGATGCTATTTATATAGAGAAAACTACTTGATAAACATATCACTGGGAAAATATATCAAACTCAGAGTCTATCTCTGTGGAAATGTAATGAGAAACATGAAATTTGGAGTTGGCTTTTTTTGGGTTGGGGTTGGGGAGGGGGTTAACAGTATTTTAACCCCTGCAAATGGACTGGACCTTTCATGTTTTCCTCTCTTTGTTGGTATGAAACTCATATAGGTAAATGTAAAATTGTGCAGATGGTGTCTATGGACTTGTATATTGGGCACAAAATGCAATCTGTGTCTATTCATAAATTATAACTAGATCATGAATGCACTGTTTATGTGGATTTTAGGGATTGAATGTCTTGCACATTGTTTGTCAATAAATCTACACATTGTTGGCAAACAAATACAACTCTTTGAGCTTTTTGCAACTCATGTTAGGGCATGCTAGCCATTAGATTAATGTATGTGATTGAATGTGAATTGTGGAACATGAAGTGGTGTATTGATTTGTCTATTTTCATCTCATGGAAATGGAAAGGTGCTAATGGTTGATGGGTTGTTTTGCTCTTACTCAACTCATTGTATCATCATGTAAGTAATTGCATGATCATTTGCAATCTCATCTGTATATCGAACTTGAGAAATTGGATGGAATTTAAATAATCTTGGAAACTTCATGTTTCCTTTTTTGTATGAATCATAATATGTGAAGCCAGGTAGCTCTTAGATAGAATACTTTCAAGGCATCTTTTTCTAATTATTTTTGTAGATCCTACCATCATGCTTTCCTTGCATTTAACCATAAAATGATGAATCCACTAGATAATCAATCATTGAATGCTTATATCCAGGTGTTCTTGTATTTCTTTTATAGGATTGGAAAATGCACAGAAGATGATGCAAAGGCTGTGATGTTCTAGATACTAAATATTATTACATTTTTCCATCTCCAGGGGGTGGTTCTCCGGGATCTTAAACCTGAGGTAATAGTACACTGGGCTAATACAAGCTTCACATTGTTCTCTAATTTTATTGAAGGGGTGTGCTAGTCAATGTAACATGTATTAGCACTAGAATGTATGTATTGAATGAATGGACATTTGGACCTAGCAAGTGATTATGAAATGAACTAACCATGCTTAGATGGAAAATAGCTTATGATAATGATGATGATGATGATGAATAACAAGTTCTTATGATTGTACATCTACATTTTTATTTTATGTGGTTTTTCTACAATGTAACCACCCACTTTCTGTATGAGTGGAGGCATTCAAAGCTTCACTTGTGATACTTGGTCTGGTGTATGCCCAAAGTTGACCTACATATGAGGTACAAGTTGCAGAAAATTATCATAGGAACAATAATCTATGGATTTGACTTTAGTGTTGATTTGTTCTCTAATAACCAAGGTCGATTACCTCCCTTCAGAACAAGCAGCTCATCTCACTGCAAGTTTACAAATTTTTATACTGCAACTACAGTCCTTGAAACAATCTCATTTCTTTTTCTTCATAAATATTCATTTAGGGCTCATATCAAACAAAATTGTTTATTTGCATTATTTTGAATATGTTCTTATCTTATTGGAAATCTTTTCTTTTTCAGAATTTCCTATTCACATCAAAAGATGAAAATTCCCAATTGAAGGTAATAGATTTTGACTTGTCAGATTTTGTAAGACCAGGTTGGGCCTTATCTGATGAATTGCAAATACCAATTTAAGTTGATTTTGTTTTGGAAAAAAATTTCTAACTATTTATAAAATCATCAATTGATTCCACAGATGAAAGGCTTAATGACATTGTCGGAAGTGCATACTATGTAGCACCAAAAGTTCTACACAAGTCGTACAGTACAGAAGCTGATGTATGGGGTATCAGTGTGATTTCATACATTCTTCTATGTGGTAGTTGCCCATTCTGGGCACAAACAAAGTCCGGTATCTTTCGTGTAGTCTTGAAAGCTTATCCAAATTTTGATGAACCACCTTAGCCTTCTTTGTCTTCTGAGGCAAAAGATTTTGTTAAATGCTTGTTGATTAAAGATTCACGTAAAAGATTGACTGTTGCTCAAGCTTTGAGTGAGTGTCCAAAAGTTCCTTAAAAAATGCTTTTGTTCTTCTTCCTTGAATGCTGATGATTTTCTCTCTACAAGCCATCCTTGGATTAGAAACTACAACAACGTAAAAGTACCCCTGGATATTCTCTTAGTTGTCTGCTTTTCCCCTCTTCCACAAGTCTTTCAACACTTAACATTGATGAAAAATTTTGGTATTTGTTGTTGGTTTTTATCATGTGAAAAGAAGTTAGTTAATTGGAGGGGTAACATCTAATCCATGCAATTGTCAAATAGCTTGCTATTACTTGCCCAGTGAAGGGTTTGAATAATTGTAATTTCATGTCAAGTTATGTAATTTGTAGTGGCAAGTTATGAATATTTGCGTTGTGCTTTGGTTGGAACTTAGAAGACTCCAAAATAAAGTTATCAAGAACTAAAATGAAAGAAAAGCAAGAAGGAAAGAAAATGCCATCATTGAATTATGTAAGTTGAATATTAGCTAATAGCTGTTAATCCATAATCAACAACCTTTCTTTTTGATACATATAGTGAAGAAAGTTGCTCTTGGTTTGAAGGCAACAACCCTTGTGAGACCCACATGTCAGATGGTGGGCAAATCTATAGTTGCTTGCACATCTTGTGTATATAAATGATTTTTTTTGTCCAAATAGTAAATTTCCACTAGTTGGCATATTCATGAGGTACATGTTGGTCATGATAACACATTTTCACTTTTATTTTTCTAGTGTAGATCATAATCATCTACCATATGTAAGTTGCATCAAATTCAGTAACTTTGTAGAGCATTTTAGGCTTGCTCTAAACTGAGTCATATGTCTAAGGGCATCTGTTTAAGGCCAGTTTGTCTCTGTGATCCCGAGTAGATGTCTACAGAGTGCCTTTGGTTAGCTTTTGTATTTACATATTATATTATTTCTAACTTGTGTTTTTTTCTCTTTAGAAGTTGTTAGTTCAAAATGGAATATGGAGACTGCTAACGACAGGCTCAAAGGCCTAAATACGAGTACCTTCTCTTAGGTAAGACTCATTGAGACCTTTTTCTCCCAAATGTTTATTTTCATTGATTCTACGATCTAATGGTGATTTATCTTGAAATTTAGATCTTGGTGATACTCTCTACCCTTATAGCTCTAGCATAGCAGTTGCATGCGGCAAGAATATTGAAGGTACAAATTTTGATTCTATGATCTAATAGTGATTTATCTTGAAATTTAGATCTTGATGATACTCTCTACCCTTATAGCTTTGGCATAGCAGCTGCATGCCACAAGAATATTGAAAGTACAAAATAGTATTTCATGTATGCCTTTCTTCATGTGGTTTTGTTTGTTTTTCATTTTTCCCTTTCTTTGTATAGTTTTGTTTATTTTTTGTGGTGTTAATCCATCCCTATATGGCCTTTTCTTTTTCAAATTATATGATTGAGGAGCTTGGTATTGATGAAAGCAAGATCCCAAAATTGTGTGATCTACTCTACATGAATTATGGGACAACAATGGCTAGTCTAAGGGTAGGCTTGACTATTCTCCTACATCTTCTAAAGTTATTAATTGCTCCATTCATTTTCTCATTTTGATTTTCTGTTGTTCTTTACTACACAGGCTATTGGCTATAAATTCAACTATGACAATTATCACAGGTGTCATTTTACTCTTTTCCATAATGTGTTCTTTGAATTATTCGGTTTGGCTTAGGTTCTTTTAATTGAGGAAAGAAGAGAGCTGACAGAGGGGGGATGACTAGGCACTATTATGAGTAGCCCAGAAACCAAAATTTCACCACTATGAGACTGTCAAGGTAGCTCTCTATTTAATTGTAGGATTTTGTAGTTTTTTTGAATAGGATCTCTGCACTCATCCATTTTGAATCAATCCTCAGGTGGGCACTTCTCGCAAAGTTAATGGGGCAGATTTTTCCTTGGAGAGTATCCATAACATCCAAGAAGCAATGCCGAAGCTGTGGGATGAAGCTAAGAAATCGATTGCTATGAGGTACTCAAGGGAGATATCAGAGGAGATGGTGATTGAGACTCCTATAACTGCTTAAGCTTGTATTGCTGAAGATGGTGGGTGGATGAAATGTATTAGAGAAAGAAAGATGATTTCCTCATTAGGCAAAATATTTTTCTTCTTTTAGTAAATATGTCTATGTCATTATTTATAATAAAATTAATCTTTAAATTTTCTTATCTCTTTGATATTGTGCATCTCAATTATATTCTGATTAAAATAAAATAATTTATATATATTTATATTTATATAATTCAATTATTATGATACATATTATGATTATTGGCAATGAAATTATTATGTTGCATTTGATAATTATTGGCAGCCAAACTATTGTCTTACATTTAATTATAAGCAATCAAAAATTATCTTACATATAATGATTATATGCAACCAAAAAATGCCTTGCATATAATGATTATAAGCCAACAAAAATTGCCTCGTATATAATAATAATTATAAGTAACTGCATTGCATATAATGACTAAAAGCAACGAAAAATTATCTTGCATATAATGATTAAAAGTAACTAAAGGGTGTCTTACATATAATAATTATAAACAACAAAATATTAATTTGGTTGTCAATGCACATATGCCAAGGAGCATTTGCAACCAAATTGCAAGAAATTTATTTGGATGTAAATAATTTTTAATAAAGAAATTTAATATTTTTGCAACCAAATATTTGAATAACAAAAATCAAATATTTTGTACTGTTAATGGGTTGAAACTCTACCTTGTCAAATGAGTACCTCAATCCGTCATCAACTATATATTCTGAGCTTCGACTGATCAACCAAAATCTCCTAGAATCATAACTGTAGTCAAAACTCTTCAGAGGCAAGTTATTTGAAACTTAGAGGATTTATGCAGATCACATTTCAGATATATTTATTTAGGCGGAAGCACTGGATTTAGCGTGAATGTTGCATTCAAAGTGGAAAAGGGTTTTTGAAAATTAAAACTGTTACATTTAAAGTGGAAAAAGAGTTTGGGGAAATTTAAAAATTCTTTTGGATATACCTCATTTTTGTTAAATCTATAAAATTGAACAGTTTAAGCCTAGTGGAAGAATCTGATTGATTTAAAAAAGAAAGAAAGAAAGAAAAAATCTTTCCTCTCTCCCTTATTCTCCTTTCCCATTCTCGTTCTGCATCAGCATCCTATTTCCTATGAATCGATCTTTGGCCATTGACCATTTTGGGCTCCTTAATCTAGGCTTCAACAGTGGATTTATGAGACTCTGCTATCAAAAATATCCCTGCATTTGAGGTACCTTGGTTATTTTGGTCCTGCGCATATCCAGATGATACATTTTCAAAGAACATGGCGTCCCTATGTTTCTACATGCACCAGACGAGTAGCATTTCGTCTCTCCTAGAAATGAACATGTCAGGATCGGAAATATTCCGTTTAGCATCAGAGACCCAGCAGGAATGGCGATTGAACGCTTAAAAGTGTGCTATTGTTTGTTGGCTTGGGGGAATTCTTTTGGGTGGTTGGAGGACCAATGCAAGCTAAGAAGTTTAGGAAATTGAAGTGATTGGTTGAAGCCGGAACCCATTTTGAAAGAGTCTTCAGAATTTTCTGTACTTAATGATTATTTTTAGCTAATCTACCATATCTTCACTTAATTCTTCAAAGAAAGAAAATAAATAAAGAGCACATTCTTCTTGAAAGGGTCAATGGATATGTTACAAACTTGATGATTCTGCCCTTTTCCTCTCAAGATTAAAAAAAGAGTGAATCAATAAGGGCGGGATCCTTATGCCGCTAGTTTGACCGGAAGATTTTGTTGTCAGGTTTAATGCTTCAAGCTAACTAGACCTAGTCTTTTGCCCTGACTGAGTTCATGGCTCCGGTTAAATATTCATCTGTTCAATATTCAAACCTTCAGTTGAATTTTTCTCCTTTGAAATTGAAAATCTCCTTCCAGATTCAAATCTTTGGTGGTTGAAGTTAACCTATCAGTTTCTAATCCTACAATTTCATTTTTTAGCAGAAGAGCAACAAAATATCAAAGAGAAGGTGGCGAATGCTTATTGCACTCCGAATCAAGGGGTTAGGAGTACGGGGGTTGCCACTTTGGTTGGATCAACCCAAACTTTACCATCCAATTTCGGGTGGGTCGAGTTGGCTTAGAATAATGTAGTTGCAATTCAACTAACTTGACCCAACTGATTTTTAATAATTTTAAAAAATTATTAATCATTAATTTATCTTCTGTTGCTTAAAATGAAAATGCAATTTCAAAACCTAATCCCATCTCTATCCTTTCTTCTGTCAAAAGTCAGCATTATCGTAAGCTCTAGGCTCACCTTCATATATTTATTTTTAATATTAGTATTTAAAATTTTATTTTTTATCAGTATATTTATTGCAAATAATTGATATTGTAAATATATGAAATGTGTAACTAAAATAGATGTTAGGCCAAATTTTCAGTTTGAACTTCACCCAAATTTTATCTAAATTTTATAAGTTTGTTCTATGGCAAATCTAACCATTCTACAAGTAAATTTAGGTTAATTTTTTTACAGATAAAGTTAAAAGTTTAGTTAACCTTGACCCGAAGTAGCCGGACTCAATTTACATCCTAGGATTGAGATGCCGTGCATTTTTTACAAGATAAGCTAAAAGAAGCTGGACCTGATTCAAATCCAAGAAGCGAGTCCTTTTGTTATATCATCCGCACAGATGTCTGCATGTAGTTTCAAGATAAATGGCCCATCTTAAGAGTCTCGATGATCAGAAAAAGAAAGCTGCTAGTCCCGAGTCTTTTCTCATTCAGTTGAACGAGGACCATAGCAAGAGATTTTAATTGACTAATGAAAGAGGTTTTGGTGACCTAGTCAACCGACAGCGGTCTATCTCAAATCAATTTTCTGAATTACTAAGGCATGGGATTAGAACTAAAATACCTAGCAAGCCATAGTTGACTGGTGCGGTCTTTTCTATTTGGTTGTAATTGTGTTAGTCTGTCTCTTTCGCATGATGCATGGAGCACTTAAAAAAATACAACCATACCACAAGAGAATGATGCATAAAGCACTTATAAAAAATACAACCATACCACAAAAGAACAAGTATTTCCTTCTTCCTAATTGTACTGATGGCATCCCAAAAAGCATTGAATAATAATGCTACACTGCCCATGGATTAGATAAAGTATATTCAACAAACATTTTGAAAAAATGCACCGACCCCTCTTTCTTATTATACTAATGATGCATGTTAAAATTCATAATTGTGTCATTGCAGTCGAGACCCCAATAATGTATAGAAGAGCTTTGCAAAATGCTGTTGCGTTTCATTCCACCGTCCATCAAGGTTGCGCCCACTTTTCTTTCTTTTCTTTTCTTTTCGTTTTTTCCCTCAGTCCTCTGAAAAGCTTGGTTCATTTGTGAACATTTGCGACAAAGTAAATAGTATGCAAGGAGATTTGAATGGCTGTTTTTTTGTTTTTTTAATTGCAATTAGAGGAAACTGTGGCCCAAGAGGAGGGAAAAATGATGCATGCAAACGGAATTTAATTTCTTATTATCTGGTTTGGCTGCATTGCTTAGGTCGAGAATGGCTCGAATTGTGTTATTTCTGTGAAAATATATAACTACAATTTGAGGCGATTGGTCTTTTGCTTCAATCATAAAGGAATAGCAGCTTTTCTTAGTGGGCGCTAGGCATACAGACCACTTACTTCCTTAATAAAAGTATAGAAATCCTGAAAATGTTACTCAAAAGGCAGGTTTAAGCCTTTTGACTCAAAGACTGCGTAAGGCATTACGTTTGTTTAATAAGAAACAAGTATGTTCCTACCATAATAGTCTATTTTTGTCCACATAGATATTGTTCTTTTGCAAAGAATTAGAATCGGTACGTGGCTAAAACTAATAGATTGAAGCAAGCATAAAAAAATATTTATATATAATATTGGAGAATAGATATTTCCTTTCATGTGATTGTTGAGGACTGCCATTGCATACTGTCTTCTAATGATTAACAGCAAGGAATTATGGGATTGGGATTGTAATATGGTTGTTGGGTCTCCACAGAAAACAAGAAAACTAGGTTGGGAATTGGTATAAGCCATGTATCATATATTTTTTACGCATCCGTTCCACATATCACACATGCGTCTTTGTACGTACTTTTTGCATTTACTTTTTGTTCTATGAAAGTCTTGAATCACTGTTTATTTATATAACTTATTTAAATCTACTTTAGCCTATACTTAGCCAACAGAATTTCGCAATTTCACCCTAGACTTGATCCATTCATATGATTGAGAAGAGGACTTCATTCTTTTTCTTTAATTTTTTTTTTCTTTTCATCTTTTTCAAACTTCCATAATCAATGCTAACCACATCTTGGTACCTCACTGGTTCGCGCACTGTGCATGAGGCAGAAGTTCTGGTTTATCTGAACCTCAGAACGTACAATGTTGACTAATGAAAGAAAAATGTTAACCACTTCTTCAATGGCTTATTCCTTTTTTCTTGTCTGCCCTTTGAAATACTTTCAGCAGATTTACTGATCAAGAGATTGGAAATGATTGGCATATCTTGATTATACAGGAAAAGGTTGTGGTAATGAACTGGACCGTTCATCACTTGGGTCTGGCCTGGCTGGTCCCTGCAAAAGATCATTATGTTAGGACTGTGATGAGCCAACTTATGATGTAACATGTGGATTGGGCTATTCCGGTATAGAATGGAATATAAAGATTTTATTTAGTTCATTATGTCTAAATCTTTGAAAATATTAGTCAAAATCTGTTGGGTTATTGTGTTTTGTATTCTGCAAAGTTTAGTGGATTTATGTATGTACGATATGCCCAGAAAGTTCATGTAGAAAAGTTCACTATGATAGCTACATAATGGGATTTTAGTTAGGGATTAAGTGAGAGAATTCTAAGGTTGAGACAAGAGTATCATCATATAGATCCTATGTTTTTCCCAGAGAAGAGTGAGAAAGGGGTATTATCAAGAGTATTGATTTAGAGATGTGTGTGATGTATTCAATTAGATGTATGTAAAACATCTTTGGTGTATCTCTGTAACTTATTTTTATAATTGACAAATTATCTTTCCTTAGTATTTTTTTCTTTCTAAATTGAAGGGTTTTTCATGTAAATCTTTTATCTTTTATTTATATTTAATTATGCCTTTGACCATGTATATATGGTCTTGTGTATTTATGATCGTAGTCTTAGAATTAAGATAAGAGCTTCCACAGCAAAATCGTAGCCATTTTGTATTAGAGTAAACTTCATGTTTTAAAGTGGAATAACTATTGCCAAAGTTAAAACTACGTAGAAAGGACCTCTAGAGGACATTATCGCCCAGGGTTGTAAAAAGTCGCTCCATAACTTTGGTGAAAAAACCTAATTAATTATCAAATTTCCGTGCCAACAAACAGACCATCCAACTCTAATCCTGAGTATAATTTTTCCTAAAAGGAAAAAGTAAAATAAAATCCTTGAAGTGATGCTTGTGGACCGTAACTTGGCAAAGTTTTTCCTTCCAATAGATAAATTAACCTAAACGCTCCACCCAAACCTAACTTTCAGATATTGATCCATCACGGCTCATCGATATGGAAATGGTCAGATTTTTGTGCATTTTTCATCACCAACCACAAGCTGTTGTGCGAATAAGGCGTTGTATGGCACAGAACCTAGTCGGTCTCTTGACTATTTCGGTTCGTTTGGTCCCATTATTAGTTAGTCAACATTGTGACTTTTCTTGAATGATGTGGATTATTACATGGTCCGAACTACCCGCTTGCCCCTCCTAGCTAGGCAAGGTGACACGTGTTAACTTCGCTTGTTCCATGATGATCCTGCTAAGGATGCTTAAAAAACAATAAAAAAATCATGGGAATATATTTTTATAAACTAAGGTTTAGATGGTTAGGATCATTGGATGATAGCGACTTTGATTTTTATAAGCAATTAGCTATGGATTCATATTGGGGCGTGCGTAAGTGGACCGGATCTCCTCCGTCTTGCAATTAATAGCGTTTAAGGTCTATTTCTAAGAAATGCTATTGAAATGATTGTGGTGGCGGGTATCCATCATCGATTTTTCTCCCTTGGGAAAAGGACCTTAACCACACCCACTTGATTTAAATTTCTCAACTTCTATTGGCTCTCTAAGTTTCCATGAAGGGCAGCAACCAGCTGAGGGCTTTTACACCCTTAAAAGCAGTTGGGATTCCCTCGTTCAACTCTCGTTAAAACGAGACTAACTAAGGCTCCATTTGGCAGTGCTGTTTAATTTGAGTAACGACAAATTTCCGTAAAAAGCTCGGCCAAACAAGCACAGTAAAAAACAAAAAGTACTTAAAGCCCAGAAAAGTACTTTTAATTTGCCGGAACGCGCGGCCAAACATGGCCTAAGCTAGCTTTGTACAACATCAGTCACACTAATTGCACGACCATGGTTCAGTGCTGACGGTACTGCCTTCTTATTTTTGGGTCTTCTTATGATGGTGCGATTAGATCTAAGCCATCCTTTCATGTTTAGCACCATTTCTTTAGTTAGAATATGGAAAATCATTTTGATTGAAAATTATGAACACCACCATTTTAAAAATGGTAAACATGTTTAAAAATAAAATAAAAAATCATTTCGATTTGATAGTTTAAGTATTTAAAATGCCTAAAATTTAATTTAACTCCTCATCCTGTTACGAAAAATAGTTTGGATTACCGCCATATTGGTATGGATCTTCTTCAATTTGATCCAACCTTTAAAGCGGGCCCTCCTTCATGTGTCGTCCACTTTCAAGGAAGGTTGTCCAACATGCCCTTGGAAAGAGTTGAAGCGAGAAAGCCACAAGAGGGCAAAATGTGGGGTAGAGATAAAAAAATATATATATATATATATATATAATAAAAAAGAAAAGAAAATTTTAAAACTTGGGATATAGCATCAAGTCAGCCCACTCCGGAAAATATAATTTGACTGAAAATACTTTTCCATTACTGAGAATGTAATCGACCCTATGGATAATATAATTTTACTGATCTTTGTTGCCAATGAGCGTTTCAACAACATGAGCGAGTCAACACGAAATGAGAGGTTGATATGGGTGGCCACAATCAATCTGTACCGTTGTGAATAGCTAGGCTTCACACAACACCGACTATTCTTGTGCACTGCATTCAATGTCGAAAATCAACCAGACACCCACGTTCTTATGACTTCTTCTCCCACAGCCTCGGCTTACGTGGCCAAAACAGAAAACATTGTGACACCCGAGTAGTGGATGCAGTAACTACCCAACATTAGAGATGATTTATGTGGGCCAAGACAACCCTCCCAACTAGTGGAAAGAGAACGTGAAATATGAAAAGAAGGCGATGAAAACCCAAGCCATGCAAGCACATGCATAGAAACTGGAATTCGACTATGTGGTGTCCACACTCCAGAATGTGACAACCGAGTGGTAAATGCAGTGGACCCAACATTGGAGACGAACGCGGTGGGCGAAGAGAGCTTGAAAAACGAAATGAAAAGCCAAATCCATGCACATGTATAAAAACTGGAATTCCAGTATATATGCAGTGTCCACATTCCATATGGTTCGTTCACACCACGTAGTTTTATAAGTGTGATTACGGATCTAAAGATCTACAAGACTTTTGCTAGAGAGAGAAGAAGAAGAAAAATACCCATAGAGTGAATCCTTGATATTATGAGTGCGACTGAAGTTGCTTCAATTCTTGATCGAACCTACTCTAACCTTATTTCTAAAAATAGTATCATATTTTTTTATTTGGTCAGTTCAGTTCAAGGTCAAACCTACCCTATTTCTTTTAAGATCAAGTCAGTTCGATTCCTGGTCAAATTTGATTCCAAGAACTCATCAACAGACTACCCAGCAAAATCATATTTCAACTTACTTTTAGCAAATCATATCAATCTAGAAATTGATTTAATTATTTTTTTAAGTGCCTGTATTAAAAGAAAAGAAAATTGATAACAAAAAACCTATTAAAAAAACTTAAATTGGAAAAGATCCTATCCTACTAGTTACTTCAATATCCTGTCCTATCCTACTAGTTACTCAAAGTCTATAATAAAAAATATGTTAAATTTTTTGTAATAATTTATGCAAGTGGGTTCGATTCGGGTACCCAGTATTTTGAGCCGAACCTACCCTAAAAATGAGTACGAGTCAAAAAGATAGAATCGACCATACCCTATTCTTCAGGTTAAAAAGGTGGAATAGAACCTGAAAAATTTTGGGCCAATTCCGATTCAATTCGAAGGTACCCTTCCTAAGTTGCACCCATACTTAATATATGATTGCCCTAAAACATGGATAGAAGGGTGGTATTTCTACGAGCTGTATTAGTATATGATCAATACCCTGAACATTGAAAGATGACCCCACATTTAGATGCACGCATAATCTTGAGCGCCCAAATCATGGAAAATTATCTTTGGCAAAATCTTTTTTAGGGCTTGCTTGAATTCGTTGGATCTTTTATTAATCAATGGCTATAAGTAGTTGAGGTAATTAAGAAAAAAAGAAAAAAAACTTGGTACAACTAAATTGAATGGCTCAAAATTTGTTAATGAGATTGAGGTAAAAAGTTTAATATGATGAAAAAAAAGCTAAATTAGCCTTAGGGGTTTTAAAATAAATATATTAAGTGTTCTTAGAAACAGTTTTACTGAAATCTAATGGTCAAGATTGAATGCGCGATGCTTTCATTCAGTTGGGATCTTCCCATCAGATTAGTTTTCAACCATCGTAATTCGATGTGGGACCCACGAATTGGATGGTCTAGATGAAGTGATGAACCCACAAAAATGCCACGTGTAGGGTACCCTGACGGAGGATTGAAAAGGGGAGGGTTTGGATGATTGGACAGAAGAAAAAGACACGCTGCCACCAACTTTGACGCCTTTCAGTACAGCGGGAGCAATGACTTTGACGATTACTTTTCCTCTTCAACTTTGTGAGGGAGTCATCTCCCGGCTCCCTATCTTTTATACAATCCCTCTCTCTGTCCATTTGATTTCGAATCTCTCTTAAACCTCAATCCCCTAATAATTCAAATCTTCCCAACAAAACACCATGCTCTAGGCTTCTCATAGTGCCTTCCCCTCATGGATTCTCTCTTCCTACTGGAGAAGAATGCACGAGCCATCCTCCTCAAAACCATAGCTCAGTCCTTGGGCTGCACTTACATTTGCTTATGGTCCTATCTTCCGTCTAATCTTCCACCCCCTAACCAGTAAGCAAAAGAGCTTCCTTCTTACGTCTCCGTGGATCTTCTTTAAACATCTCCTTTAATTCTAGCATTTCGATTTCTATTAGTGGCTTCGTCGCAATGGATGGATGGTACAACGAAGATCACACTAGTCCAAGCTCCTCTGCTGGAAGCTTTTCTAAGAATCTTTTTGATGAATACTGCCGGTTTTTCTACCCGATTGATAATGGGTAAATAAAACCATCTTAATTTACGAAAACGGAATCCATGTGTAGCCAACTGATTTTCCTGATGTTTTCTTTCTCTCTTGTTCGGTAGAGGTGTACCTGGGCTTGCTTTCAAAGACAACCTACCATATCTGGAGCTACATGATGGTGCTCTTTTGAATTCCGCATCAAACGAAGCCCAGCGGCAGTTTTATCAGGTAATAGGCTACTCATACATATCTGGCAGAGAGAGATGTCTTACGAGGGATTCTGATCTTGTTTTTTGATATTCTTATAGGAAGCGGGAATCAAGGTTCGCAATCGACAAGAATATTTTGTTTTTCTTCCATTAAATTCAAAGCTTGGAGCATCTCAGAGCTTATACTAGATAACTCTTTTGTGTAACAGACTGCTATTTTCAATGGTTGCAAAAGAGGAGAGATCGAAATTGGCATGTCTGTTCCAACTCATGTAAGAAACGATCTTTGTCCTTCTCGTTAAAAATTCCATTAGTTGAATCATCTGAAGTCCGATTTGAATGAGTTTAATCTTTCATCTCCTGTCGCTCAGCTAAGCATGCCAATGGAGCTAAGGAAATTGTTCCCGGAAGACTTCATTCATCAGTTTCAATCGAGAGAATCCTACGTGCCTGATCAAAGCCGACCGTCGTCGTCGTCTTCATCGTTGAGGTCACTCTCTATGGGAAGCCCAGAGTACTCAGTGCTCGGACAGATTAACATGGCAAGCACTTCTTACACGACTGAAGCATTCCTAGAAAAGCCAATTAGCCAAGCAATCAAAGCACCAACCCTCCCTTTAGCAGCTCACCAGCAGATAATGCAAGCCTACGACCGAAGCCACAACATCCACCTACCAAATGCAGCCAGCGATGATGCCGCACTGGCTAGAGCGATGCTCGCGGTCATCTCTTCTCCTACGTCTTCTTCATCTTCTTATCACTCACAGCAAACTCAAGAGAGCCAGCAACACGTCCATCAAAGAGGTGCTTTCAAGAGGTACTCATCATCTATCGTGCCCAAGATCGAAACGAAACCCAATTCTCGCAGCCAAAACACGATGATGCGAGCACTTGCCTATCTAAGAACGATCAGAGCACAGCCACCGCCCGAGCCCCGCCCAACAAGCAACCAATTGCACCATATGATGTCTGAGCGGAAGCGCAGAGAGAAGCTCAATGAAAGCTTTCAAGCTCTGAGATCGCTACTCCCTCCAGGATCAAAGGTACCGCAAAAGTTTAGTTCATTATCCAATGAAGCTCTAATTACATTATTATCTGTTAGTGAATTCCCAATTTCTTTTCAACTCATTCCTTGATATGGACTTCATTGCCGACCCAATATGAAAACTTGGTTTTGACAGAAAGACAAGGCATCGGTGCTCACCAAAACAAGGGAGCATTTGAGTTCTTTGAAAGCTCAAGTTTCCAAGCTTGAAGAGAAAAACCGACTTCTAGAGATGCGCCTCGCTACTAGAATTGCAGCTAGTGAAGAAGTCGATCTTGGGAATGAGAGGGTGGTGGTTCATGTCAATGAAGCATCTGCGTCATCTTCGCGAGAGAGAGGAATTGAGTTGCAGGTGAGGGTGAAGGAAGAAGATTGCGATTTGGTGGATTTGGTTCTGCGTTTGCTTCAATGCTTGAATCATATGAATGGCATCAATTTAGCATCTATTGAAGCCAACACCCAGTTGCAACAGACGAATTCATTCCATCGGGTGATGTTGAGATTAAACGTTCAGGTATTTAATTACTAAGAATGATTTTCATTAATTTCATTACCTTAACTTTAGAAATTATATAATGTTGAATTGTAGACAGTCAATCAAAGGCCATGTTTCCATAATCCAGCGTTGAGCCGATGTACGCCCTGCATGAAGCATGGCATTTAATCTCTCACATTCTAAGAAGATCTCAGCATCTTGATAGTTTTTTATCGGCCTTCCATGGTTTTGAACCTTATCCATATCAGGTCGAAGGACAGGGATGCTGTGGCATTGCTCAGGTAAAATGGGGACATTAGAAGTCATCTACTTTCAGTAAATCAAGGTCCTAATGATATCGCATCCTCCATTCAAGGTCCATATTGATAATATTGTGAGGCTAATTAATTTACAAACCCATCATCTCAATCCATTTCGTCAGACGATTGGGATTTGTTTATATCCAGAATGAGACATTTACAAATGTGCAAGATCCAAGGTTTCTCTTGGATTCATCAATTTGAAGTTGTATTTTGTGGCCGACCTGATTGGAAGAAGTTCTTGATCCCATGTTAAAGATTTGTTTGGATAGGTGGAATCGAAAAGGAATGAAGACACTTCGTCATTTTCTTTTATTTGATAATAGATTTACTTATTTGCAATGTTTTTGACATTCAAATATATTGTTTTATCATCAAACTTTTTTTCTAAAAAGAGTTATTCATTTTGTATTCATCTACTGATTTCCTGATATTATTAGCATTCTTATTAATTTATAAAACTCTATTATAATACATCCTTTTCCACCTATTCAAAGATGCATGGCTGCCATCAAAGCGAGGTTGACGGTGACATTTCTTGGAGCTCGGCAGAATTTTCTAGTCGAGCCGACAGTGTGGTCTTAGACGGTTTTCTGGTCAGTGTTGCCTCAATGACCGGACAATGGCAGCCTCAAACCGATTGGGGCGACAGACATCCTATCCAAGTTGTTTTTGACTCGTCTTACTAGTTCTGCGCTCTTGCGGAGCACCGAATCTGTTATGAGGACTAACCAGAAGGTGACGTGGTTTTAATTTCTTTTCTTTTTTTAATATAGGCTGGTGATTGGGACGAGCAATCGTTCAGGGAAGCCATGACCCGAGCAGCAGCTGACGTGGAGCCACGACAAACGCCCTCCTCATAGATCCTCCTTTATGGGCCCCACCTTGTGTCGCCTATATTGACCGCCAAATTGCAAGAAAACCGTTGGAGCGCTTGCCTTTCCTTTCAAATAAGGCGACCACGGGAAGGAGAAACAGCCAAAGATTCCCGTCCTCCACCACTCGCAGCGCCCAGACGCTAGAATTCACGACACGCATAAGATCCTACCCGTTCATCGTATAGATACCATCATCATCCATGTCTTTGTTGCTAATATGGAATGATGGTCGCCAACTAAAGCAAAATTTCCGGAATGGGATGGATTGAAAGAGCGTGTAGGTCTTGCATGGAAGGAGGGGCGCAGGCAATGTTTACTAATGAGACTGTTGGTGAGCTGGTCATACTATTGTTGTTGTTGGAGAGTAAAAGAGAAATTCGAAGCGGCTTTTTCTTAGCCTTTGATTAACTTATGGTGGAATAATAGATAGATTTTTGTTAACATGTATTCATTTTCCCTTGGACAGGATAAAATCGAAATGTCATTTTTGAGACGGCGCATTTGACTGACTTTTCTTTTTCTCCGTCCATCTCACTCAATGTCATTGGTTATTTCAGCCCACTGACATTAACTTTAACTGGTGGATTACTAATTCCGGCTCTGTGAATTTTTTGGGTACTCAACCGCTCGTTGAGTCATGAGTGGATGATTGACATATAATCTACTGATAATCTTCAAACTTCTCATTTAGATAATTCGAATTAGAATCCAATCGGATTGCTATACACAGCAGTTGACTAATCTTAATAATTTTATTTTGAGCCGATATAAGTGTGTGACTAGGTTCCAATTAGATTGAGTCAATATCAGTGTATGCATACATAGATAGATATAGATATAGATATAGATATATTGAGAGAGAGTAACGGTTTTTTTTTTTTTTTTGTTTCAATTAAAATAAGCCTACATCTGACAAAATGGACAGTCAAGATTGAGTGACGTCTTTTTTAAACCTATAGTCTTTTTTAAACCTATATTGGCCGAAGCCATCTGCACAGCCATCTGCACTGAGTATAATCTTTGGCTACTTGGTTCAATTTGTTGAGGCATTATCATCTTGCCATGTATTTGTTTGCCAAATGGCAATGAAATGTCTTGGTGTTTGTTTGTTTGTTTGTTTAAATACTGCCAGTGGCTGCCTAGAAAAAAACAAAACTCATTGTTTAGTATTTTTTTAACGCAATTAGCTAAGTTTTATTCTATATTTTGCTTAAATCAATGTAATTGATTGAATTTTATTTAGTGCTTTAGTTAATTTTTTTAAAAACAGAACTAGCCTATTTTTATTTGGTATTTTGGTTAACTTTTATTTTAAAATGCAACTGACCAAGTTTAGTATTTTGGTCAATTTTTTTAAAATGAAACTAGCCAAGTTTTATTTGATATTTTGGTTAATTTTTTTCGAACAAAATTAACCCAGTTTTGTTCAATGTTTTGATATTTTTTTTAAACACAACTGGCCAAGTTTTATTTAGTGTTTTGGTTAATTTTTTTATTAAACACAACTGGTTTAGTTGAGTTTTGTTCGGTGTTTTGATTATGAGTTTTGTTCAATTTTTTGGTTAATTTTTTTAAAACAAAATTGACTGAGTTTCGTTTAGTTTTTTGGTTAATTTTTTTTAAATACAACCACTAGAGTTTTGTTTGCTGTTTTAATTAAAAAAAATTAGCACAACTGGTTGAGTTTTGTTTAGTATTTTGATTAAATTTTCTTTTTTAAAACAAAACTATTAGAGTTTTATTCAGTATTTTGGTTAATTTTTTTAACACAACTGACCAACTTTTGTTTAATATTTTGGTTAAATATTTTTTTAAATGCAACTAGACAAGTTTTATTGATATTTTTGTTAAATTTTTTTAAAATAAAAAAATCAGCATATTGAACAAAACTTGGTTAATTACGTTTTAAAAAAATTAACCAAAATACCAAATAAAACTCAACCAATTTAATTTAAAAAAAACTCAACCAATTGCTCTTTTTTAAAAAAATTAACCAAAATGCTAAACAAAACTTGGCAAGTCTCGCTTTTAAAAGAAAATAACCAAAATATTGAACAAAACTCAACCAGTTGCGTTTTTAAAAAAAATTAACCAAAACACCAAATAAAATTTAACCAATTGAGTTTTTTTTAAAAAAAAAACAAAACACTAAACAAAACTCTAGTAGTTTTATTTTACACAAAAAATTTAACTAAAACACTAAACAAAAACTCAGACGGGTTGGTTGCATTTAAAAAATATTTAACAAAACTCAGCCTAGCTAGTTACATTTAGTAAAAAAAATTACCAAAACATCAAACAAAACTTGGTCACTTACATTATAAAAAATTTTAACCAAAATACCAAACAAAACTTAACTAATTACATTTAGAAAAAGATTAACCAAAATATTGAACAAAACTTGGCCAGTTGTATTTAAAAAAATTAATTAAAATATCAAACAAAACTTGGCCAGTTGTATTAAAAAAATAACTTAAACATCGAACAAAACTCAATTAGTTACGTTTTAAAATTTTTTAACCAAAACACTAAATAAAACATAGCTAGTTGCATTTTTTAAAAATAAAAAGTAATCAAAATACGAAATAAAACTCTGTCAGTTGAGTTTAAAAATAAATTAACTAAAATATTCAACAAAACTCAACCAGTTTTATTTTAAAAAAATTAACCAAAACACTGAACAAAATTTGGCCAGTTGCATTTTTAAAAAAATTAACCAAAATGTCAAACAAAACTCAACTTGTTGTATTTAAAAATTTAACTAAAATACCAAACAAAACTCGATTAATTATATTTTAAAAAGAAAATAAAACAACAAATAAAGCTTGGCCAGTTTAGTTAAAAAGACCATAACACCAAACAAAGCTTAGCTAGTTGCATTTAAAAAACTTAACCAAAATGCCAAATAAAACTTAGTCAGTTGTGTTTAAAAAACTTAACCAAAACACCAAACAAAACTCAATTAATTTCATTTAAAAAAATAACCCAAACACCCAAAAAAAAACTTAGCCAGTTGTGTTTAACAAAAAATTTAAGCAAAATATCAAACAAAACTATGTCAATTGTATTTAGAAATAAAATACAAAAAAGAAAACAAAAACACCTAACAAGCAGTTTTGTTTCTACGCAACTACAGGCAGCATTTAAAAAAAAAGCCAAAAACACTGAAACATGGCATTGACTATAATGCATTGCCATGTCGCAAACAGATGGCAAGATGACAATGCCTCAACACATTGAATCAAGTAGCCATAGATTAAAAAAAAGATGTGACTCAATCTTGACTGTCCATTTTGTCAGACGTAGGTTTATTTTAGTCAAAACAACAGAGATTTGTAACATTTGCTGATGGGATAAGCATGTCATGCAATGGATAGAAAAAAAAAGAAGAAGAAGAAGAAAACAAACACCAAACAAAATGTTGTACGCATGAAGGACTTTCTATGCGTACGTGTATAAGATCACTACCCATATATATGTATGCATGTACACAGGGCAGTGATCTTACGACGCATATGCTAATAACATTACTTATGCGCACAAGCAGTTTATTCGGTGTTTTAATTATGCGCACAAGCAGTTTATTCGGTGTTTTGGTTTTTTCTTTTTTTGAAAATGGCAAGTACGCAGTAAAGTCTTCATTCAACGGCAAAAGCCACGTATCCTCCAATCTTTCCTTCTCTACAGCAAAAGCAATGCATCGTCCAATCTTCCCTTCTCAATGCTATAATGAACAATGTACGGAATACCTTAAATACAAAATAAGCATGTCAACGTTAAAAGCAAACGGCTCTACAAAGCTAAGCTGGATTGAATGTTTTACTGCCATTCAATTCTAAAAAATACTTGGTAAATTTTTTTTAAAAACATATTTGACGGAGTTTTATTTAGTATTTTGGTTAATTTTTTTTAAAAAGGCAATTTGTTAGGCCAAGTTTTGTTAGGTATTTTGGTTAACTTTTTTCTATATATATAAAAAAATCGCAACGGGCTTGACTAAGTTTTATGTGATGTTTTGGTTATTTTTTTAATGCAACTAGCCTAATTTTGTTCAATATTTTGATTATTATTATTTTTAAATGGCCTAACTGAGTTTTGTTCATTATTTTGGCTAATTTTTTTAAACACAACTAACTTGGCCGAGTTTTGTTCAGTGTTTTAGTTGAATTTTCTTTTTAAAAAAGAGCACAACTGACTTGGCCAAGTTTCGTTTTGTGTTTTAGTTAATTTTTTAAATATAAATGGTCGAGTTTTGTTTTGTATTTTATTTTTTTTAAATGCAACTGGCCTTGTCGACTTTTAATTTGATGTTTTGGTTAATTTTTTTTAAAACACAATTGGCTTGACCGAGTTTAGTTTAGTGTCTTGGTTTATTTTTTTTTAAATGCAACTGGCCGAGTTTTGTTCGGTATTTTAGTTAATTTTTTTTAAATGTAATTATTTGAGTTTTGTTTGGTATTTTGGTTAATTTTTTTTTAAAAACACTGCTTTGCTAGTAGTTTTGGTTAAATTATTTGTTTATTAGTGTATTTTTCAAAAACATTAAAATTTAAAAATAATTTAAATTAAAAAAAACACTACTGACAGAGCAAAACACCGAACAAACAAATTTTTTTTAACCAAAACAACTAAACAATTTAAGCAAAACTATTGGTTGAGTAGTATTTTTTTTTAAATTTAACTAAAACACTAAACAAAACTAAGTTAGTTGTGTTTAAAAAAATTTAACTACAACACTAAACAAAACTCAGCCAGGTTAGTTTTTTTTTTTTTAAGCCAAAAAATTAAATCAAATCACTTAAAAAAGCTTGACTAGTTGCGTTTTAAAAAGGAAAAAAATTAACCAAAGTACCTAACATAACTCGGCCAAGCCAATTGAGTTTTAAAAAGAAATTAACCAAGATACCAAGGCCAGGCTAGTTGCATATCTCACTAAAATATCAAACAAAATTGGGTATTTGTGTTTAAAAAAAATTTAACTAAAATACCAAATAAACTCAGTCAAGCCAATTGTGTTAAAAAAATCAAAACATTTTAAAAAACTTAGCCAGGCTAGTTGTGTTTAAAAAAAAAAAATAACCAATGTACCAAAAAAAAATTTAGTTAGGCTAGTTGCATTTAAAAAAGAAAATTTAACCTAAATATCAAACAACACTTGGTCAGTTGCATTTAAAAATAAAAATTAACTAAATACTAAACAAAACCACATTATGCCAATTATGTTTAAAAAAATAACCAAAACACCATTATAATTTAACTAAGAGTTTCTTAGAATTGAGTGGGCAAACATTTAATCCACTTGCCCACCCTGAAATCACAAATCCTTAAGTTTTTCTTAGAATGGAGCGTTGAACACCAAGTAAGCTTACCTTTTTGGAGCCGTTTACTTATAACAATAACATGCTGATTTTGTATCTAAGGGAATCACACACATTGTTATGTTATAGCGTAGAGACGAGGCATTGCTTTTGCCGTTGAGGGAAGATGTTTAGTCGTACTCCCCAAAAACACCGAATAAACTTCTTATGCGCAAGCTAGAGCAAAACAAACACTTATGCGCTCTAATTCTTAAAGTCTTAGGATTTCATATGCATAATCAAAAACATTAGTTTCAAACTTCTAGTTTGAATAGAACTCCCTTTCAAAGATTCTTCCTATAGAAGGATTAGATGGGCGTTAAGAGTAGAATTAATTTGGAATTAAGAGAACGAATGCACTTTTCGCATCCTCCTATTCCATTCTTAACACTTTGTGGAAAAAAGAGCATACACGGCAACGATCCATATAAAAACAAAATTTACTTTATTTCTTTCGAACCTTCCATCTTACTTTATGCATTCATATGTCACGAGGCCATGATAAAAAAAAATTTGCTTTAAAAGCATCCAAAGATTACTAGCCCATGAGAAAAAAAGAAAAACAATCTTTGAACATTTTCATGAATATTTTATAATTAACTAAATTAGTAAAGATATTCATATTATTCAACTGAAATTATGTGGCGAAATTATAATTAATAGATTGATATACTTGCTATCAAAAAAATATTTTTCTTATAACTATTGATAATTATACATATGGGTAGTTAATGTATATAATTTTGAGTATAAAATATATAATTATATAAATTTATTTTAAACATATGTAATTATATGGGTCGTTCACATGTGCAAACTATATAACTATAATTATAAAAATTATACATAAAAAAATTTATAATTATACATACGAACAATTTATACATAAAAAATTATAATTATAAAAATATTCAAAGATTTTTTTCTTTTTGTCATGGGCTAGTAATCCTTGGATATATACATGCTGCTTATGAAAAAAATCTTTCAACATTTTTTGGTAACAAGTAAATTAATCTATTAACTGTAGGTGGGCCACATAATTTTAGTAGAATAATATGAATATTTTAGTTAATTATATAAAATAATTTTTTAAATAATATATAATATAAATTAAATCACATATATTTTTCAAATTGGCTTTTTTCATCTTTATTGACATGCGCTTATTTTCTTATATGCATAATTTGAATACACCAGAATTTTAATATTTTTCTTTATGATTGAGGTAATCTATAAATGAATCATAGCCCAAATATATATTTAAAAAATAATTTGGGTTCTGGTTCATAAATAATTAAACTCAATGAAAATATCTTCATAGTTAATACATGAGACCCATTTATCTAATATAAAGGATTACAAACTATCCAACACATCTAATGCACAAATTATTTTGTATACAAATAAAATAAATCAGTTGAACTGTCAATTTTATCCTATTTCATTGTAAATAAAAATTATTTAAACATTTCATATATATAATTTACAATCAATTGGTTAGAAGAAAATAGAAACTTATATATGTGAGTATAAACAATTTCAAATATATTGGTTGTATATAATTTGAATATGTAAAACTATTACACAAAATTGGAATGTTATGGTTTACCTATAATTTATGGGTTGATGTACGTTTTAGGATAATTTTCAAAAAGAAAAAATTATTTTTTTATCATGGATGATCGTCTATGAAAAACACGTAAAATGATTTTTCTTTAAAATAATATGATAAGACTAGTGCATTTTACTCTGTTAACGCATTTTAATCCTTCCATAGGAAGAAGCTTTGAAATGAAGTTCTACTCAAACTAGGAGTTTCAAATTAATGCTTTTTGATTATCCATATGAAATCCTATATCTTTAAACACTAGAGCGCATAAGTGTGTTTGTTACGCTCTGGTTCGCAAGAGAGCATTCCTCTTGCTCTCCATCTAACATATGCGCATAAGATACTTTATGTGCATAGTGTTTTCTTCGGTGATTGGTTCTGCTTGGTCTGTGTTTGATTTTTTTTTATTTTTTATTTTTATAAAACTGCAATCTTTGTGATGTTGAATTCCTTGATTTCGTAGACTACATGTGCACAGCACTCAAGTCCCTTATTTTCTCCTTGAAGACTTCCTTTTTTGTCCAGATCTACCATCATCTTGTTGTGAACCAAAATTCTTTTCTTCGTCTGTCTCTGTGGACGGGTTATATGATCCAAAAAGGTGATTTGTTCAGCGTTTGTTTTTTTTTTTTTTTTTGTGTTTTAATTGCAACACACCAAGCCATCATTTTCTAAGATTGACAAACCAAGACATCGGTGACATGATATGCCACGTTGATGGTGTACGTATACTGCATCTTAAGAGGTTTCTTCGGAAAGGTTGGCACTATGGGAAGAAACAATGTATATTTTTTCATAAGTCTAGGAGTTTTGGAAATTATATAATATTAATAAGGATAATTTAGAGTGAACATAAATTTAATAAGCAAAAATATCCCATTGGTTGCTCACAGCTTATCCATTAAAAAAAAAATGCTTATAAGCCTCTTTTATAAGTTCCCTCATACGCAACTTGTTTTGATACTGATTATTTTGAGAAAACAAATTAAAACCTTATATAGATAAAATAAGCCAAACTGTCAACTTTTTTCTTTAAAAAGAGAGAGAAAGACAGAGGGAAATGCCCTTGCAACACTTCCCTGTTACCTTCGTAGTTAATTAATTTTTGAGCAATTAATAAATTAACCTCTCTAAGTTTATTGCATTATAAATTAGTTCATTTAATTTTTAATTTTGCAAATTAAATTTGGCAAATTTTCATCCTATTCATATTAAACCTTCAAATTAAAATAGAAAAGGTATGTTAAGCAAATTTTTGTCGACAAAATTACCAACCAAAATGCTTCTTCCAAAGTTGAAATCCTCAGAAGATTTGTTTCCCTACATTTCCCAGTGATTCGTGCATGACCACTAAAGGTACAAAAACAAAACACTGGAAGCTTCGTTTTGTTCGGAATTTGGTTCTAATTAGTCGGTGTTTGTTTTTTTTTTTTTTAATTATTCCCTGGTGTTCTTACAAGTTTATGCTTACAACGTTTTGTTCAGTGTTTAAATTTTTTTTTTTAACGCTGCTGGTGGTTTTTTTTAATATTCTTTTCTTATATCATAACTTTGTCATTTTTTTCTCACTTGTAAAACAAAATCCATAATTGATTATGGTATTGCATGTTCCAAAAGAGGTATTGCATGGTCCAAAAGACCGTGGTGTACCTAAAAATAGATCATGTACCAGTTGTGCAAACATGGCAAAAAACTCAAAAAATATAATCCCTACTAAACATTCATCAATTTCATCAAATCCAATGGGATTACATTCATCAAATTCAAGTCCTAGAGCTAGAACGTCAGTTGCACAATAGATAAGATTAACTCATCCTTGTCTCTAAATGGCAACTCCTATGAAACCAATGTCCACCTGTGTGTCCTATAATGCATAAAAATATGTTGGTTTTAGTATTCTTAATATGTTCCACGCCACATGAAACACCTTCAAAGTGACACATGATTGGATTCTACATATAGAAAGCTAAAATATACATATGGAAGGAATTGTTTGGTACTAAACTTGTGTTACCTTTGTGATTCCCTTATTTGAAACCATTCTAATACTGGTCAAGTTTGTTGAATATGCAGGAACTGCTATCACCCCATGTGCCCACCCTATAAAAGAGAAAAGAGATCAATCATAAATAGTAGATGTTATATATTATAAGTTTCACATAATCACTAATTGTTAAGTTTAATCCTCCTGCTTTGCTTGATTTTGATGATGAATATATTTAAGTACTTAAATTTTGATGATGAACAAACATATGAGTGAAGAGTTAAGGTACTAAATGATTACTTTCTAAGTGTTGTGGCATTAATTCATTAAGGAGAGTAACTACATATGATAAATAGTGTTAATAATAATTTTATCATATTAAGCCTTCAAAAGAAGATAATTAAGGAGTGCTGAAATAAAAAGAATCATAAGAAACTCCAAGTCTCAGATGTACTTCAAAAAATATAAATCTTATTAGAAGTTACTCAAAATCCTATCAAAAGTAACTCAAAACTAACTTCGATATTAACTCCAATCTTCAAAAGTATCTCAGAAATTACTCAAAACCTCGTCAGAAGCTAATGAGCAACTAACACTATCATTAAAAGTGACTTCAGGATTAATTTTAATCCTTAGAATTAACTCAAAAACACTCAGAAGTATTTCAGAAGACAAGACATGAAGATGAGAATTATTTCAGAAATGCTTAGAAGCATTTCAAAAGTCAAGAATTGAAGTTCAGATACACTTTAGAGAAAGGACATAAAGCTAAGAAACATCTTAGAAATGCAAAGAAGCATTTCAGAAAATGTTCAAAAGCCATTCAAAAATACTCAAGAGTATCTCAGAGAAGAGTAAAAATTCCTTGGAAGACAAGATATAAAGTTCAAAAGAGTTTAGAAGTATTCAAATGTACTTTAGAACACCATCAGGATTAAATCCAAAGCAAACTCGCACTTCAGAGGTAGTTCAAAAATATTCCATAATCACCTAAGAAGTGAAATGGCCTAAGAAGAGTGTCATTGTTGCATTCAAAAGTTTGTTGAGTTATATATGTATTGTGATGATGATCCACACATGTATTATAAGTGATTTTGATGACAACAAAACTTATACTGGATTTGCACTATGCTAATGATATTGTTAATTTTGGAAAACAAGAATTAGAATTATACATGTGCCTAATATATACAATTTATGATGATCCATGTGCATAAATTATTTACTTTATAAAGATAATGATTACATGATAATAAGAATTAGAATATTAGCTAAAAGTTTTATCTGAATTATTCATATATACCATTAGAATACTTTTGAAGTATTTCAGAAACCTTAATAAGTTATTTCTGCATCCTCAGAAGTCCTAAAGTAATTTCGCAGAAATTATAAGGTTTGTACTTAAAGTAGTTTCATAAATTCTAAAACAACTCTTTAATTCTTCAGGATTAGAAAACTCTAAAGCTAGCACCCAATATAACTTTTAAATATCTAAAATTACAACATCCAAAAAACTCATCTGGAGTTAAGTAATAAACTTTGAAGTTAAGTCATTAACTTTGAAGTCATGTCATAAACTCTGAAGTGATTTCAGAAACTCTGAAGAATTGCTTCAGAGACTCTGAAGTTCATACTTGACATATTTCAGAAACTTTAAAACTAATCTTCCAATCCTATTATCTAACTATAAATTACTTTAGAAGAAAGTATATTTATTTTAATGTATATTCCATCTCCCAACTGCAAGCATTCATATATACTTTGATGTGATTTCAAATGATCTACTATAAGATCAGATTATCAAAATACATCTTTAAAATGCTTTACTAGAATGACTTCAAAAGACATATTTGTTTATCTTCTAAAAACCCCTTGCATATCTATGATTACCTAATAAACAATCATATGATCCATTATGCAATCACCTTCTTATCATATGTTGAATCTTTTATGAATTTATATATATGTTATACATGGAAGTATATATATCATGAATGGATAATTATAGAATGTTTGATAAACTTCAAAGGAACATATGTTTAATCAATTAGGTATGTCTTCATAAACAAAAAAATACGAAAACATCATTAGTAAATATAATAAAAATAAACATGCCTAAATATACCTTTCTTTATCAAATACATTATGATTATCCATGATCTACAACATATGTAAATTCATTTGTGGATATTTATAAATAAACAATTTACTTTGACATTACATAGTATAAATATGAGATTTAATGAAACCATGTGTGTATGAACAAATAAATTTAAATATACTAAATACACACATTCATTACAAAGAATGCATCGAATATACTATTCACACTTTATACATATGCATTTTGATTTAAAATAAAAAATGTCAAAGTTTCAAAAAGAAGCAAAATGCAAAAAAAAAAAAAAAAATACAAATGAAGGATGCCAACCACTTGGAGCAATCACCTGACAATAAACAGTCAAAAAAAAAAAATCAAGAAATGAAGCACCAGAAGATGAACTACCTGACAAATTCTCCAACCGCCTATGCATACTACTTGAGCATAGCAAGTATGGCAGTCGCCTACCATATCGCCTACCAAGAGGTAGCAAGATTCACTTGAAAGAAAATCCAAAAAATTTACCATAGCCACTTTGCCAACCACCTGGCATATCGCTTGGCTCACAACTGCTTGGCCTAGGCGCTTGCCAGACTGCCTGATGATGCCCAACGGTTGAAAATTCAAACGTTATAAGTAACAAAAATTTTAAGCTCCTTATCCAATGATTAAGTTTTTAAGAGTTATTTAAGGAGCATTCAAGGGACATTTGAACAAGAAGATAGAAAATATAAACAAGAAAAAGAGAGAAATCATCTTGCAAATCCTAAGGCCAAGATCTACCACTTCCACATTCCAAAAGAGTTTCCATCCTTCAATCTCCTTCAAGGCCAATCTCTCCAAAACATAAAGGAAAAGTTTCTATACTAAGAAGAATTGCATCTAAATATCTTCCTCAGAGCTCAACAAGAAACACATTAAAAAGTTTAATTTCTTATTTTATTTATTTCATTTGTAGAAGTTGATGATTAGCTTAAAAACCAGGGTTAAAGTTGTTGGTGAGTTTGTGAAAACCAACATTGGTCCAGTTATTGGTGAGCTTGTGAAAACCAATGTTGTTCAAGTTGTTGGTAAGCTTGTGAAAACCAACATTTTTAGAGTTGTTGGTAAGCTTATTAAAAGCAATATAATGAGTTTCTAGTGAGCTCTATAAAACTAGTGCATGAGTTCTTGGTTAGTTCAGAAAAACCAAGTATGATTTCATAGGATATTAGTGGAACTTAAGTGTAGCAAGTAAGGCTAACTTAGAGAGTGGAGTAGGTGCTAAGAGAGGGCCTAAACCATTATAAGTTGTGTTTGCTATCTATGCTTGATCTTTCTTTTATATTCTTACTTGCTTTATTCATTACTTCACTTTGATTAGCATGCCAACATAAAAAAAAGGAAAGGGATTTGATCAAACAGGGGTCAAAAGAAGTAAATTTTATAAAACTGTATTCACCCCCCTCTTGGGTTCTAGCCTATCCTACTAGGACCAACAAAGTTCACCAGTTAGAACTTCTAAGAACATTCAAAAATTACTCAAAAGCATGCAAAAGTATTGTAGAAAATATTTTTGCAATCAGACGTTCAACAGAAAGAACCTCAAAATAATTATGAGGTGGCTCATAAGTATGCCCAAGTCTCCAGAAACACTTTAGAAGTAGAATGCTCTACTTCAGGAACAATTTTTGCAATCAGAAGTTCATCAGAAGAACTTTAGAAATGATCAATAATAGTGAAACTCATAAGTTCAGAAGATAATTCTAAACTCACAAAAACTTATCAGAAGCTCTTCAGAATCTATTCTAGAAGTAAGGCATGAACTTAGAGTCATTTCTAAAAAACAGTTCAAAAAAACTTCCAATTATCAGAAGATCAATGGCTATAAAACTGAATGAACATAAAAGAAATTTCTATGCTCAGAAGACTCTCAAAAGTAACATAGAAGATCTTTAGAAAAACATCTTCAAACAGCCCAGATATAAGAAGTTCATCAGAACCAGAAATCCATCACTCTTTAGAAGTTTCTCAAAAGCAAAACATGATTGATGAACATGTTGAAAACAAGTATTCAGCCTTTAGAAATTCTAAAATGAACAAATGTGTAAAAATACTATCATTTCAACTAGCTCAGAAGTTATACAGAAGCTCGTCAGAAGCAAACTCAAAATAACATTCTGTGAAAAAGAAAAATGCATACTTCAGAAAACCTCAGAAGTTATAAGAAGCAACTAAGAAGTTACTTAGAGGCAACTCAGAAAACCTTCAAAGGCATTTTCAAGAAGGTCAGTCATAAGAAATTCATTAGAAATAAGGATTCAATCTTCAGAAGCAGAAATATGTTTGTTGAGACTTTTAGCAACCAAAGTAACTAAAATTAGTCCTCAGAATTTCTGAATAACTTATCTTAGAATTTCTAAAGATGGACAACTATTCAAAATTTGACAGAAGCTGAGCAGTAGAAAAAGAAAATGACAAAGCTTTGAGTCACTTTTTCAAATAGTCGAAAAGAATTTAAAATAATCTTAAAAGCTAAAGTTTCTTCCACAACTTATAAGAAGATTTTCCAAATGGTTGAAAATTGATTAAAATAAACATATCAGCTAAAGAAATCTTCCATGGCTTATAAAAGGATGATTCAAACATTTGAAAAATAGATAATAGATCTGAGAATGTTCACGCAACCAGTTTATAAAAGCTTTCATATTTAACTCTATGAGATTAGCTCCATTGCACCACAATTCCAACAAGCATTCAAAACCGATCTTTCAATATATTTGGAGTCTAATCTTTATTGCACATTACTACCATATTCATTATATTTTTATAATTGAACTTCGTACACTCTGCCTTTTAAGAGTTATTCATTTTGTACACTGTTATTTATTGTTTTCTCACATAATTTGTTGGGAAGCTTTGAAAACCAACTTGTATAAGTTTTTGGTGAGCTTTGAAAACCAATATGTATACGTTTATTGGTGAGCTTTGAAAATCAACATATATAAGTTGTTGATGAGCTTCAAAAATCAACTTATGTAAGTTTGCTAGTGAGCTTAAAAACCAAAAAGTGTTAGTGAAAAACTCGAGCTTAGAAAGAGAGGCTAATTAAGAGAACTAGAGTAGGTACCAAGTTAAGGGCCGAAGCATTATAAAAGTTATTGTCTTAGTGTGCTTGTGATCTTTCCCTTTTTATTTCAACACCATCTTTTGAACTTGGTTAAAATTTTTAAAGCTCAATTCATCCCTCCTCTTGAGAAACCATTAGTAATGAACCAACACTAATATGAGCACATAATAAATAGTATGGTCAATAGTAAACATTACCTTATTATCCCCAACCCCTACCTCTATTTTTGTTGAACTCACTAGTGTGTTCCAAATTATTTGTGGTTGCATGTTCTCTAAATATACAACAAGTTCTTTTGTCAAGGCCCACCACCCACTTGTTACGACCATGACACAATCTTGCTCCATTGTGTGGCTGCTCCAATGGTCCTTTAATCTGTATTGTTGTTCTTCCCCATGTTAGTGCTAGATGCGGATGTAGGAGACCACACTCTTGAAAACTTTGAGATGTTGTTATGCCACTTGATATCCCATGATGTCGACTTGGAATAATATCCACACCATCAATAATTATATTGAAGTTGTCACTAGCACCAAAAGTTGCAAGAACCTTAATGTCAGCTTACTCTCTAACAGTCTCCTTGTCATACTCTTCAGGCAATGCCAAACTACTACTATTGCCTTATCGACAAACTCCTTGACTACCTCATATGCATTTGGGTTCTTTACTGCCTTCTGTCAAAGAAAAGGCAACGAATTGGTTAAAGTAAGATTGTGAATCATATGAGATTATCTAGCACTCATTGAGGTAACAATATGTAGTTGTTTGAATTGAGCTTTGACAGACTGCATCTAATGTGCCAATTCATTGAAAGGAGGTATAAAAACTATTTAGATAAAATGGAATAATGTAATGATATGCCTACAAATAAAATCACATGATTCAAATTTCATATGTGAATAGGATGTTATGTTCTCATCCACGTTCCATGATGTAGACTTATGTTTGCTCTCACTCAATTGATCATATTTAAGGAGGTTGACTTGTATTTACTACCTTTACAACTATCTTAGGAATCTAAACCATGGTTTGTTTGGTCCTTTGCTTTCTTCTAGAATTATAGTTCTTTTTCTTATATGGCTGACTGATGATTTAAATTACAAATCCTCACAAGTGTAGAATGTATAGCAGTGTAGTGTACAATGTAAGGGTCAATCACATAGGGATTGTCCAAATCGATTCAGTTAACTTTAGTTACAAACTTATCACTATCTTAAAAGAATGTGATTTAAGATAAGCAAGTATAAATGATAACTTGAATAAAATTGTAGCAATGAAATAGCTATGTATAATATAGGTAAAATCAACAAAGTGTAAGGGACTAGGGATCTAATTTCACCTCTTAATGATACTCTTTGCTATTGGTACATTGGATTTAATGCATAACTTGGATTCATTCTATCTAATGTGAGATTGTTAATGTTAGGTGTGCGGGTTTAAATCAAGTATTTCCATTCTTTCTAATTACCTATGGTGTATAGTGTAACTGAGGTGAAAACCCATTAAGCTTAAGAATACATGAATCAAATAGGATGGTTTAGCATAAGGTGTGCACCATAACCACCTATCCTTTTCATTCAATGGTGCTCATGATTTTGCATATGGTGTGTGCCTTAACCATGCCAGATAATCAATGTGATTTGTAATATTGGTGATCAAGCAATATATCAAACCAAATGAAAGAAAATAACTCAATGAATGAAAATAACTGATTTGCAGTAAAGAGCCAACATTCTCAAATAACAAATATATCAAAGAGGGTTACTTCTTCACCCTAGACAGAAAAATTTAATGCATTATAAATAAGGAAATGACTCCCTTCACAAAACTCAATACAATACTTTTCATCTTCTCCCTTTTATAATGAGATTCTATCTTCAATATTGTGTAGTTGCCTCTCTAAGAAGTTTGTCTGCCTCCAAACCTTCGCAAAAAGCTCTTGGACACGTGCTCTCACTTCACTTTTATACCCCCTCCATTAGGGTTGAGCAATTGCAGAAGTCAAATAAGATCCAGAATTTTTGGATTGGTCTCTCCAAGAGCTTACTACGATAGAGAGAGGGCTTGCTGCAACAAGGTCTTTCTGCCAATGAAGATTTTCATGCATACAGGTATCTTACTATGGCATGGGAAAGCTTGCTGCAGTAGAAGATTGTCTTGCTGCGGCAAGGTGTTGCTGAATCCAAAAACTTGATTTCAGATTGTGCCTTGCCATGACAAGATGTTGTTGAACTTGATGTTTGCTTCTTTTGTTGATCTTTTGCATGATGACTTCCATTCCAACTTTGAGCCTCATATTTATTTAGTTTTTGACTTCTTTTCACATCTTCAATTCACCTAGAGAAATCAAAATTTTCATGTTAAATTATCTATATCTATAATAGATTCACAAATAATTAAGTTTGAACATGCATGAAACAAGTGAATGAAATTCACTTATCACTGACCATCTTTACTCTTTGGTTTCATTCTAAATAAGGTGAAGGTTAAGTTTTGTCTAAGAGTGTTATTTTCTGCCTTAACCTACTCAAGTTATCAAATGGTCCATTGATCACTCTTGAGCTTGCTATTTTTATCTTTCCACTTGGAGCCTTCATTGGTTACTTTCATTAGCTCGTTCTTTATCTTCTTGTATTTAGATTTTAAATCCTTGAAGTCTTCATGTAAACTTTCTAATTCATCAAGCAAACTTTGAGATTCAAGTTTATAAGTTATTTCATCTTCATAAATGACCATGAAGCTGATTCCGGTGTGGTATGTTGGTCCCATATATGATGACTAGCTCAAGAGGGGAGGGGTGAATTGAGCATATAAAAATTATGGCTAAATAAAACTTGATAAGCTCAAAGGAAGTAGTGATGTAGTATATATGTAATTTGCATATTTGATTATATGATTGCTTTATTTGCAAGTTCAACTTCTCTTAGCTACTCCTATAACTTATAGTGTGTATGTGTGTGATGATGTGAAAGTTAAAGTTGTTCTTAATGAAGTAATAAGGAGGATAAAACAAATACACAAGCAACTAATGACAATAGTGGAGTGCATGAAGGATAAAGCAAGCAAGCAAACATACACACAGATAACATAATTTATAGTGGTTCAGGAACCCCATCCCTATGTTCACTCTTCCAAGAGCACTAACACATTGTGCCTTGGGTTCCACTATACCCTATATAATGGAAATACACTAGTGTCCCCAACACTATTCTAGATTCCAGCTCTAGGGGGCGTGAACAAGTGTCCCTGACAATTCTTCTAGATTCCAGATCTACGAGGCTTAAGCAAGTGTCCTCGACACTCTTCTAGTTTTATGAGTTCACTAGGAAACTCACTGGTTTTAAAGATCACCAACAAACTTGGTAGTTTTCCTGAGCTCACTAACAACTCATACAGTGTGGTTTTTACGAGCTCACCACTAACTCATATAGCTGATTTGACAACACTCTTTTTGTACATTACAATGCCTCTTTTCTCAGGTTGATTTGTACAAATTTTAATCTCATCAATAAAATGATATCTCATTAAAGCTCATTAGATATCAATGCTTTAGGTATTTGATTATGATAGAACTTTCAGGTTCATTATCTATTAGCGCAATGGAGATTGACTATCTTGTAGGAAGCATTGTTTGATTGAGAGATTTGATGCTTGTTTAAACTCTGTTCTTATTTTTTTCTCAGCTTCCTCAACCTTCTCCATTATTGCTGCACTACCTTTATATTGCTTTAGAAACTTCTGCCCATTGAAGGAAGTTGGCTTTCTATTAATGTTGAAGACCATTCTGATTTCTCTTGTTGGAGAGTTGCCTTCTTAAGAAACTCACTGGTAGCTGGAAAGCTTGCAGTGCCAACTTTGAAGAAGGTGCTTTTTCATTTTTAGCAAACATCGAATGAAGACATTCTTGTTTGACTCACTCATTTATTATTATGGAAAGACACTCATTAAATCTGAAGGAACACTGCCTCTAAAAGTTACAATCTTTAATAGAATATAAACTGCATTCTTTTGAATTTTTTTTCCATCTTTAGCTAATCTTGAGTTGTCTGATGTGACACTTCTCACATTGAAAAGCCAAGGAAGGAAGTCCTAGGCTATAAGTGGAGGTCTTGGATAGTCCTTCGAGGCGCCTTTTGGGGAGGCCCCGAGGGGATAGTCCCAGAGGACAAAATCGTACGGGCTGCGGCCCAAAGCGGACAATACCTCAGTGGGAGGCTAGGGCGTGACATAATGGTATCAGAGCCGACTTTCGCGAAACTGGCGGTGTGCCGGCGGGGACCGCCGGGCCCTTAAGGGGGTG